>VZSZ01009245.1:85540-145085 GCA_013398815.1 Ibidorhyncha struthersii
GGCCTGGCTGAACAGAGAGCTTTGGCTGCAGCTCAGGGAAAAAAGGAGAGTCTATGGCCTCTGGAAGAAAGGGCAGGCCACACACAATGACTACAGAGATGCCATGAGGTTATGCAAGGAGAAAATTGGAAAGTCCAAAGTCCAGCTAGAAATGAATCTGACTTCTGCTGTAATGGACAGCAAGAAATCTTTCTACAGATACATTAACAGGAAAAGAAGGGCCAGGGAGAGCACCCATCCCCTGTTAGATGCAGTGGGAAACGTGGTGACTAAGGATGAGGAAAAGGCTGAGGTGCTTAATGCCTTCTTTGCCACAGTCTTTAGTAATAGGACGAGTTGCACTCTGAGGATCCAAACCCTGAGCTAGAAGGTAGAGACCGGGAGCAGGATGATCCCCCTGCAATCCAGGAAGAGATGGTCAGTGACCTGCTGCAAGCACATAGACATACACAAGTCTATGGGACTGGATGGAATCCACTCAAGAGTTCTGAGAGAGCTGACGGAGGTGCTCACCAAGCCACTTTCCATCATTTTCCAACAGTCTTGGCTGACTGGGGAGGTCCCAGAAGGTTGGAAACTAGCCAAAGTGACACCCATCTACAAGAAGGGCCGGAAAGAGGATCCAGGAAACTACAGGCCTGTCAGCTTGACTTCGACACTGGGGAAGCTGATGGAGTAGATCATCCTGAGTACCATCACACAGTATGCACAAGACAACCAGATGATCCAGCCCAGTCAACATGGGTTTATGAAAGGCAGGTCCTACTTGACTAACCTCATCTCCTTCTACAACATGATCACCTGCTTAGTGGATGAGGTAAAAGCTGTGGACGTTGTCTATCTGGACTTGAGTAAAGCCTTTGACACCATTTCCCACAGCATTCTCCTGGAGAAACTGGCTGCATGTGGCCTGGACAGGTGTACTCTTTGCTGGGTAAAAAAATGGCTGGAAGGCCAGGCCCAGAGTGGTGGTGAGTGGAGTTAATTCCAGGTGGCAGCCGGTCACGAGTGGTGTCCCCCAGGGCTCAGTACTGGGGACAGTCCTGTTTAATATCTTTATCAGTGATCTGGATGTGGGGATTGAGTGCGCCCTCAGTAAATCTGCACATGACACCAAGCTGGGTGGAAGTGTTGATCCACCTGAGGGTAAGGAGGCTCTGCAGAGAGATTTAGACAGACTAGATCAATGGGCCAAGGCAAACTGTATGAGTTTCAATAAGGCCGCGTCTCACACTTTGGCCTGAACAACCCTCATCAGTGCTACAGGCTTGGGGAGGAGTGGCTGTAAAGCTGCTCAGCAGAGAGGGACCTGGGGTTGTTGATTGATAGCTGGCCGAACATGAGCCAGCAGTGTGCCCAGGTGGCCAAGAAGGCCAATGGCATCCTGGCCTGCATCAAGAATAGTGTAGCCAGTAGGAGCAGGGAGGTGATTTTACCCCTGTACGCGGCACTGGTGAGGCCACATCTTGAGTACTGTGTTCAGTTTTGGTCCCCTCACCACAAGAAGGACATTGAGGCACTGGAGCATGTCCAAAGAAGGGCAACAAAACTGGTAAGGGTTCTGGAGCACATATCTTATAAGGAGCAGCTGAGGGGCCTGGGGTTGTTTAGCCTGGAGAAAAGGAGGCTCAGGGGAGACCATATCACTCTCTACATCTGTCTGAGAGGAGGTTGCAGAGAGGTTGGAGTCAACCTGTTCTGTCAAGTAACAGGTGATAGAACAAGAGGAAATGGCTTCAAGTTGTGCCAAGAGAAGTTTAGATTGGCTATTAGGAAGAATTTCTTTACTGAAAGGGTCATCAGGCATTGGAATGCATTACCCAGGGCAGTGGTGGAGTCCCCATCCCTGTAGGTATTTAAGGGTCATGTAAATATAGTGCTCAGTGATATGGTTTAGTGGTGGGCTTCTCAGTGTTAGGTTAATGATTGGACTAGATGATCTTACAGGTCTTTTCCAATCTAGGAGATTCTGTGATTCTGTGATTCTATTATCTCCCCATCCCACAGGAGAGCGGAGTGAGCTGTGTAATGGGCCGTGCGGGTGTTTGGCTGTTGGCCATGATCAGACCCCTGGTATAAGACAGTAGGACAAATTTCATCTCAACTGGCAGGGTGGTGTTTCAAAGAATTGTAAGAAAAAGAAAAGAACTGGATTATGAACTACTGAGTGTACCTATAAATGTCAAGAAGGAAGGCTTCCTGAAGGTCCTCTGTGTTTTACAGATAATAGAAAATACAAGAAGGTACAAGAAAATTCCTTGCTTACATTTGTAAAATATTTAGGCAGTAACACTACTCCCACAGAAGAGACAGTGACAACCATTATGAAACTCCTTGTGGATGAAATTCTACCAAAGACAATGATGGATATTTCAGAAAGGGGAAAATGCAGAAATGCAGAAAATTATGACAATGCTTAAAATAAAGAAACCTCCATAATAAAATATCTTTCAATATTGAAATAAATAATTCTTGGTCTTTTCTACAATATTTATGTACATCCTTGATTACATTTTATTTCCATTGGCTCTCAGGCGTTCTCCAACATAAACATTCTGGACTTTTGCTCTAAAATTACAACTGAATTACAACTATTAAGAGACATACTTTATCACATCTCTATGAAAAAAAAGTCTCTTTCCACAGACAGGAAGTCGATATATGGTTAAGTAATATGCTGTACTTCTTAAAAGTTGTTGAAGAAGATAAATAAATGATGTGATAAACCACTTTTTGCTATAAAGAGTGATGCAAAAGTATAAGGAAAAATAAATGTCGTTGTGTAACCTGAAAAAATCCAAACTGGATCATCACCAAAACAGGTGTTAAGGCCACACAAATGAAACGTGTCCACACTGGCATATATGCAAAACACAAAGAAATTGTCCAGGGGATTGATAGTGATCCTATTTATAATGGTCAGCAGAATAAGAAAGCCTATTCTATGATCACAAGAAGAGATATCTGAAGAATATTAGAAAGAAATATCTTTCAGATAATAAAGTGGAAAGTGCAGACAGTTATTTCCATTCTTTGCAGAAATTTTGTTTTAATTCTGATTTGTCTGTTATATTTAGTATTTTAAGTATCATTTGCTACCTAATTGCACTGTAGAAACAAATAAGTACATTTATAATTTTATTATAGGATATATTTTATTGCAATTAAATAAAAAGGAGATTAATTGACCTAATGAATCAAAGGGGTTTACAACAATGATAAAAGAAGAGAGAGAATTCTGTGTTAAGTAGTGTTTCAGTCAGTCAGAAAATTGTGCCATAAAGTCAAAACAATAGGAAAATTAACCACATCAATATAAGGAAGTGTATATGAGACTTGCGAAAAAGCCAAATATTATTATTTGGCTCTTAAAAACAAACAAACAAACAAAACAAAACTACAAAAAACAAACCACACACACTAATATGCACTCTGTTGCTAGAAAGAGTCTAACAATAGCCATAACAGCAGACTATCATAGCATCGTACAATGGTTTAGGTTGGAAGCAACCTTAAAGATCATCTAGTTCCAACCCCACTGCCAAGGGCAGGGACACCTCCCACTAGACCAGGTTGCTCAAAGCCCCATCCAGCCTGGTCTTGAAGACTTCCAGGGATGGGGCATCCACAACTTCCCTGGGCAACCTGTTCCAGTGCCTCAACACCCTCACAGTGAAAAATTTCTTCCCAATATCTATTCTAAATCTACCCTCTTCCAGTTTAAAGCCATTACCCCTTGTCTTATCACTACATGCCCTGGTAAAAAGTCCCTCTCCAGCTTTCTTGAAGGCCCCCTTCAGATACTGGAAGGCTGCAAAAAGGTCTCTCCAGAGCGTTTGCTTCTCCAGGCTGAGCAACACCCACTCTTTCAGCCTGTCCTCATAGGAGAGGTGCTTCAGCCCTCTGATCATCTTCGTGGCCCTCCTCTAGACCCTCTTCAACAGGTCCAGGGCAGTAAGCTTACTGTGCACCCTCCTCACCACCCTAAGGATCTTGAATTCCACCACCTCATGGCCACCTCAGCCAAGGCTGCCCTTCAGCTTCACATTTCCCACCAGCCCCTCCTTGTTGGTGAGAACAAGGTCCAGAGGACACCTCTCCTCGTTGGCTCTTTTATCACCTGGAGAAGAATCCTGAACATCCAAGTGGATTCTTTCACTAAAACTACTTTTAGCCATTTACTAAAACCTCGACCTTGCTCTAGGATGCATAGATACAGAAAACAGTTAAAGCTGTATTATTATCATACACAACTATAATATGAACAACACCATGACAGCAAGATTTGTGGTGGAAGCACAAATGAGACACAGCTTTTTGTGTTTTTTTTTTTGTTTGGTTTGGTTTGTTTTTTTTTAATCAGTTGCTGTAATATGAATAAGCTAATGGACAAAAGTTAAATTATCTAGCTTAAATAATTTAGCTAGTCTGTCTGATTTGGACTGAAATGAATTCAGGAGCAATTTTGTGAGTAGCCCTGCTCTCTTCTATAGAAAGATGTCACTCTGCAGAATGAATATATTTGTGTATCCTTTAGTAATAACTAAAATCACTGTTCAGCACTGCTTACTGTGTTTGGTGTTGGTTTGGTTTGGTTTGTTTTTTATTTAAATATAGAGCAGGTTTACTAACCCCTGGGGTCTGCCTTTTCTATGTATTTGATATTTCTGTGCAGGCAGTTGGGCACTCATTTTCCATGTGACACACATGTAGATCATACTAAACCTGAAAGCAGTTAGTTTAGTAAGCAGAAACACATGCATATTTTCCAAAATGTTACACATGCATTGACAAATTAAATGAATACACAATGTTCATTCAGTTTTACATATCCGTGCAAATTTTTTTTGCATAGTTTTAGAGCTCTTCCTCTCCTGCCCTTTCCTGGTAAGCTTCCATCCCACAAAAGAACGGATGACTATGGAGATGAAGAACACACTACCTTGTTAGCTTTTGTCACAGCCTGAGCCTGTGTGTACCCAAATTCTCACAGAATGACAGAATCACTCCTCTGGTTCTAGCTTTTCTAAATGAAACAGTTATTGGCCATGTCCTCAGATATTGTACGAGGTTTGTATGCAGTTGTCCTCTAATCTATTTCAGTCAAAAAAAAAAATGGGGTAGTTTAAATAATTCAGACAGTAGCTACCCTGACAGATTCCAACTGAAATGAATTCAAGTGAAATTGCAGTAGTAGCCCTACTGTAAAATCTAACAAAGGGCTAATCTGAAACCCAAGGGTGCAGCTATAGCAATAGCTTTTCTGTCAGTCATGCCTAGAACAAGAAGTAGCCATGTTAAGACAACTAGTGTCCTCTTTTCCAATTAGTAAAATGACCCAATTTCTGAATAAAATAAAATACTCCTATAAAATCCAAATAATGCCAGTTAGCTTTGTTCATAGGCATAAGTCTGATTTGTTTCTACGATCAGTGACTTTCCAGCAAACACAGGAAATTGTGATCTTTCAGTAATATGACACTAAAGAAAATCTATTTCAAGGTGAAACACTCCTCCAGGTGGATTGCTGTCTTTCGTGTTCGTGATCTGCAGGTGCTTGACAGGACATGAGAATTGTTGTGGCAGGACTACTTCTTTTTGAAAAATGACACAAAACGTTACTGATGGAAAATTTAAAAAGCAGGGATCGTGTCTGAGCTGCAGTATAGTACTCAGCTTACAATATCTGTTTCTGTCTATCAAGTTTGAAAACAAAACATTTTCATTTCTTCTTCTGTACATTCTCATGACAGCTTTAAACTTATTTCAACATAAAAGTAGGAATGAGTACTTCACACAAAAAAAAACCCAAACAAAACAACAAACAGTTACTAAAATTTTATCTGCAAATATGTTAGCAAAAATTAAATTATGACAAGATTCTGTCATGACTCCATCTGTTTAGTTCTTCTATTAAGGAAGTCTATGAAATTTTTTTACATTGTTACTGCTTAATGTTGACATTGATTTTTGGAGATAGTTTAAGATATTTGAGACAAAATTAGTTCTTGGACTCTAAGCAGTAGAAACGCAGGTTCTGTCAATATGCAGACTGATATATGAAACAGAATATGTATATATGTATAAAGATCATGCAAACAAATTGGATATGGAGTAAGATAAATGCTATAGAACTGCATTTAGTAAGTACACCATTTCTTTAAGTAACATCAGTTTGCGTATAAATTTCTGCTGTAATAATGCATTGCTTTGATGAGTCATTCTTTTGTTCTGACACAACAAAACCAAGCAGCATTCATATTTTTATAATAATAGACTTCAGCAGAAAAACAAAGTCAATCCACAAAAGTAGTCTTTCAAAATATTAAAACAGCAATGCAAGTTCACGCATGGGTGTTTGGTGTTTCAAGTACGATGATCAAAGGAGTACTTTTCAGACCAAAATTCACGGCCTTGCAAAAATACATTGTGAGCAACACTGACTTATTGAGGCCATCTAGTTTGACCTTCTCTTGTTAAATATCAACATCCTGCAAGTCTCTTTTGCTTCTTTCTTCGTGTTTCAGAGACAAAATAGGCAGCTTATTATGGTGTGCTGGAAGAGGTACGAACTTTGAGTTATTAAACACTGATGCGTGAGATGCTGATGGAAAGATGGCATAGTTCTGCTATCTTTTTATCACTGTCATGCTGAATTAAGAAAGTAAAGAAATAAATACATACAAAGACAAGAAATAAGTTTAATAATTTTAATCAAAACTGCAAAAGTACTGTGAAGAAGTCTTGATTTTTTCTGTTTCTTAATACGAATATAGCACTTTAAGAAAAAGGAAGTGTTATATGGCCTTAGGATAGTTGCAAGAAAAAAATGCAACTCCTTCAGAAAAAGTAAGTAACAATAGCAAAGTGCTGGCAATTGATCAAACTCATTTTTAGCTCCTTAGCATTCATATAGAGTACAGAGAAAATATAAAACTGGAGACAAATGTAGCTATTCTCTGTAGCTTTTGGTGAAAACTACATTCTCTTGAGAGCAAGTTGCTGTGACTGATAGTAACTTGCAAATTGCAGTTGACTACATTCTCTATTAATAAATAACTTTTCTGCTGGGAAGCTAATATAATCTTACAAGAATCAGAAATAGTTCTCCAAAAGCCTATTGTATATGCCTTCAGCTCCTCTGGTTAAATGAAAGTCTGTTCTTCTGAAGATTCTAGACAAGAAGATGCTGAGGAAGGATTGTAACATTTACAGTTGTGTACAGAGGGGTTAAAAGATGGAATTTTGGTCCATGGATGGACACTGGGTAAGAAGTAGAGAGCCAAGAAGAATGTGGTCAGCACAGGAAAACAGGTGGTTTATTGTCTATTGTTTGAAATGCTGACCACAGAAATTAGGAAGTTTAGCAATACTAGGTGAGGACGCGCAATAATGGAGGAATGCAAGGCACAATTCATAATTTTACTTACATTGTAACATCCTGTTATTGGTCAATACTATGCTTAGTGTAATGCATGTCTGTAGTTAATAGAAACACTTTTTTTTTCCTTGTAGTCAGTGCATATGTGCTTACTTTCTCGGGAATCCTTGAAACCACTCTAAAACATAAATTGGCAGTGAGGATGGGATTCCTGTAAAGAAGGAGGCACATAGACACAAGTGGGTGGGATGCGGATAGTGGAGTCGATAGCTATCTGTCAGTTCTGCCACTTGGGTGTGGAGGAGTTGGTTGAGAAGTAGTGAATGGGAGGCTCTCCGCATGAAGGACTCTCTGGTGGTATTGATTTATTGGTATTGAACTTGGATATACACATAATGATTTGTTTACTGAAAATTTATTTGGATTTGGTACTTGTGTGTGAGCGAACTGAGTGACTGAGACACAGCGTAGCTGCGAAGCGAGTGCGGAGTTCTGATCCGCAGTTCTGTTATCCTGCAAGGGGTGCGGCTGGAGACAAACGAAGTGACTTCAGGGTCTTAGGACCCTCATGACCTTTCTGCTAACTTTATTATTGATCAGTATTTTACCATTCTGACAAATTTACATACATAGTGACACTTCATCTGTCGCTTAGGTGAAAGTGTGGTTGGTGTGGGGGGCACACCTTACCCACCAACCTACTGTTGAATAAATCTTTAGATTTCTTTTGTATCCACTGCTGTCTGACAGTTGCACCACTCGGGTGTGGAGGAGTCAGTCAAGAAGCAGTGAATAGGACCTCATTTTTTGTGTAGGAATTGTCCATGTTTCGTTAACTATTTTGTATCCATTGTGGGTGTACCAGTAGTTTATTATTTTTGTCTAAGATATCAGAAAGAGGTCTTGTGAACTCGATACAATGGCTCTAAAAATGCCCTGGAAATCTGGGACAGGTACCAGTGGGCTGGCACCCCCAACTGAGAGATCAGGTTGGACCCTGGAACCCTGGAGGACCTTTTGGGACTAGTGGGAAACCTGTACTCAGGTATGCCCAAAACCATGTACCAATGAATCTCCCATGAATGTTTTAAGATATTGGGAGGGATTCATAGAAACATCATGTACAAAAGGGAAGGACTGCCTTAAGCATGCTGGGCGGATGGGGGGGTGCCCTCCTATTCGCCTATAAAGTACAATGGGGGCAAACACAGGAACTAGAGGAGATGGTTGTTCAGCTGGAGAATCAGTTGTGGGAGCTTAAAGCAACTTCAGTTGTACAACAACAAGCCCTCCTTTGTGAAACAAAACAGTGGGAGGAGTTGGTGCAGAAGCGTGTGAATCTCGCTACCCGTTTCACGGTGCAAGTAGCCCGTCAGAGGAAAAAGGGATTCTGAAAGCCGAAAGGTGGTCCTCATGTCCAGGCGATTGTGACTGACCCCGGGTGGGATCCAGAGACATGGGACGGTAACATATGGGGAAGTAGTGATGATAGCTCCACAGAGACGGAGGGGGAAAAGGCAACAACCTTGACCTCTACAATGCCTGAGTCAGGGAAACAAGCTGCCCCCTAGTAAAATGAAAAGTGGTGGCCGATCCTTACGGCATATTTGTCTGACAGGACCAGATGGAAGATTATTCCCCTGAGGATATTAAAAACCTTTTGGAGAAATATAAGCAGAGGCCAGGAGAAAAACCACAACATTGGCTGGTACGGCTCATGGAGGAAGGAGGGGACATGGTTTTGATAAACAACATAGATGCAAGTAAATTCCTGGGGCTTACAACGGATCCATATGTCCATTCAGCCTTATGGCATCTACCCCTGGGACAAAATGTACCCTTGGTTACAGTAATAGCTAATGGACTTGGGGATAGACATGACATAGACCAATGATGGAGCATGGCCCCCAGGGGTGAAAAGTTGGGCTACGCTGCAACAGGCTATTTCCCTTTTAAAAGCAGAAGGCATGAAGTCAGCAGTATCAATGGGAGACCCACGCTTATACCTTGACCAACTATTTCTGCCGGGAAGTCGTAGTTTGCTTCTCAAAGGTTGTCTGGCAGGATGGAAACCTTATTTGATTCTCCTTCTAATGACAGAGCAAGGGAATCCCATATCACAGGTAATAAAAAAAAAATGGGTCAAATGGGGGACCTTCCAGGTGGTATAATAACGGAGAGTAGCACTCCCTGATCCCAAACTATGAAAGAACCACGCCCTGAAAAAGGACAGCCAGGAGAGCAAAGCCACTTGTTCAAATGGCTGTTGGAGCAAGGTATCCCCAAAACAGAGATAGATGGACAATGCCTATCAGTGCTACACCACTTGGTCCAACAGGGAAACCGAAACCAAGTCTGTAAACTCCAAAGTGTCATTCCAGGTTTTGCAGACATTCCCCATCCAGGTTTTGAAACCCATGAACAGGCTCCACAATACCCCTGGAAGGACATAGACAGGACCGTAACCCAGTTCCACCCAAAACCTGAACGAAGGTCAGACCAAGCCCCAGGTCTGCATTGCCTTGCACAGCATCACGACCAGCGTCCTTTTGTAGCTTGCAGAATTCGGTGGTCAGCAAGTGCGAGCTCTAGTGGACACTGGCGCGGAGGTCATGATTATACATGGCAACCCAGCCAAACATAAAGGGGAAACAAGCCCTGTATGGGGTTTGGGAGAGCAACCAATTATTGGGCACTTAATGCATGTAACATTGCAGATTGGGGACTGGCCCCCCAGGTCTCTTAGAATCATGATACTTCAAATTGGAGAATATGTTATCTGTATGGACATACTCCAGAGCCAAATCCTGGAATTGCCTGATGGTCTATGGGCTTTCAATTCAGCACGGTGACTGCACATCCCGGTTATCCAAGTAGGAAAGATCTCTAATGAGGCAAATATACCTGCAGCCCACACAGTGGTACACCTAAAGCAATACAGAATTCTGGGAGGAAAGGCTGAAATTGAACAGACAATACAAGATCTGCTACAAGCAGGAGTGGTGTGCTACACACACTCCCCATTTCATAGCCCTATCTGGCCAGTAAAAAAGCCGAATGGGAGCTGGAGAATGACTGTAGATTATAGAGGGGTAAATAAAGTATCCCCACCGATAACTGCCGCTGTTCCTGAAGTAGCCGAATTGGTACATCAGATCCAGGTGTACCCAGGCTCCTTGTATGCTGTGATTGATGTAGCCAATGCCTTTTTCACTGTCCCTATTCCTCCAGCCGCTCAGGAGCAGTTTGCCTTTACCTAGGGTGGGACCCAGTATACTTTTACGAGATTACCCCAAGGGTACATACACAGCCCAACATTTTGTCACCAAGCTATTCACAAAACCCTACAACAGGTCAGCTGTGAACCTGAAACCCAAGTAGTACAATATATCGATGACATTTTGATTCAGGGACCATCCCAAGAGCAAGTGCAACAACAACCTGACCATGTCTTAGACAGATTGAGACAGGATGGAAGGGTGGTGAACCCCAAGAAAGTCCAAGGACCTTCGGACACTGTTAAATAGTTAGGTATTATGTGGCATCAAGGAAAATAACAGATCCCTGAACCCATGTTGAAAACTATACAAGAATGGCCACAGCTGACCACCAAAAAGTAGATGTAACAACTTTTGGGGGCACTCAGCTTTTGGCGGTCATATCTTCCCTGCCTCGCTATTTTATTGAAGCCCTTATATGTTGTGACCCGGAAGAAGGCCCATTTCCAGTGGAAGCAAGCACAGCAGGAGGATTTTGAGCAAGCAAAACATATAGGCCAAGAATATTTGGAACTACACCCTGTCCAAGATGGGCCCATTGAGCTACACATCTCGCTAGAGCAAGATGTGGTTCTCTGGAGCTTATGGCAGCTACAAGATGGTCGTAGATGGCCTTTGGGGTTTTGGTTCTGTCAGTTTACCAGGGCCAAATTGTGGTATACTGTATTTGAAAAACAACCCTGGGCAATCACCCTGTCCACAACACATAAGATCAGCCATGCACAGGAAGCCACAATTATAAAAATGTGGTGGTATCTACAGGAGAGAGCCAAGCCAGGTCCAAGGGGTACACACCAACTCCATGAAGCGGTGGCCAATGGGGCATTTGAGGAAGGGAAAACCACTAGCAATGTGGTAAATTATCAACTGGGTTTGTGGGGTGTGCCATACGGAGAACTCACAAAAGAACAGAAAGGGTTCGCCTGGTTTACCGATGGCAGCTGCCCTGCAAAAGGGCACTGGCGGGCCATCACCTACAATCCCGCTACTAGCACAACTCTCAGTATTGAGGATAAGACAAGCAGTGCTCAGCTTGCAGAATTAGTAGCAGCTTGGCAACCTATAGACGCCACTCCACCCAATCATATCTGTTATCTTTACACTGACTCTTCAGCTGTGGCCCAGGGACTCCTACATTGGTTGCCGAAATGGCATGCCAACCAGTGGCAAATGGGAGTGAGGACATATGGGGCAGTCCTTACTGGGAGCGCATTTGGGCTCTCCTGCAGGACAGAGACGTCCACGTGTTTCATGTGAACGCACATACAAAAGAACAATCCGAGACACATTTGGGGAATGCACAAGCCAATGCCCTCACAAAGGTCCACTCAGTAAAACTAGAGGAACAAAGTAATGCCGCATTGGCATGGTGGGCCCATAAAAGGGCTGGCCATAGGGGGAGGGATGCCACCATAGCATGGGCCAAGGCCCGGGGTATACAGCTTTTCAGTAAAAGATGTACAGACATGTATTGCCCAATGTGAAACCTGACAGCTACTAAAAAAACATCCCTATTTAGATCAGCCAGTGGGGCGCATATGGCGGGGCACAACTGGGGGTGAAATATAACAGATCGACTATGCTGGACCTCTACAGGAACATAGGTGACAACACTGTATCTGCATAGCTATGGGCACATATTTGAGGCTTGTAGTAGCAGTTCCTAGCTGCTATAGTAATGTGTACACCACAATTAAATGCCTAGAGATAATAGAGCTCTATTGTGGTACCCCTGTAGGGATCCAATCCGACAACGGGATGCTTTTCAAAAATATCAGAGTAGCACAGTGTGCTAGTGACCGAGGAGTTACATGGACATGGCATCTTCCTTACCACCCCCAGGGGGCAGGATTAGTAAAGCACACTAATGGATTATTGAAAGAGCAGCTGAATCGCTTAAGGGGTGGCACGTTCACCAGGTGGGTAGACCATCTGACTGAGGCAGTATGCATTTTGAATAATCGTATCATTGGCCAGAGCTCAACCCCCATCCTACTCATGAAGCAAGGGCAGATCAGAGCCATGAAAGTTGCAAATCCAGAAATATCCATCTTACAAGGGACGGCCTACATGGCTACACCCCAGGGTGGTGGATACACCATGCAAAGTACTGCAGACATAACCATGGCTAGCCAAGAGATGCGGTGGTTTCGTACTGATATCACACTGTATCCAGCTTCTGGCAACTGTTTATGTTTACTGGGGTTAAACACAGGGCTCTTGGGCCTCTTGGCCCAAGGCCTTGTATTACTGAACCCAACTCAGGAATCTGGACAAAGACCATCCATACTTGGAATTAAAAACACCTCCTCACAGACAGTGGTTTTGTCTGCTGCCCCATGGGTTTTGGTGTATCATGTCCTGAGTGCACCACCGGTTACAGAGACCACACAGTGGTTTGCTGGGACACAGGTATGGTATCAGCCCCCATTAGGACAATCAGTTGCAGCCGAAGTTATAGCTGCTGATGACTCACAAGCTGTAACTATCATGCTGAAGGGAGAATCTGCATAGCGGCATGTGCCAGCACAACATTTAACAAGGCGGGAATAGGGTATAGGCCGTGTTTCCCCTCCCCTCTTGTGTTCACAGATGGACACAGTCATAGATACTGCTGCAGCCCAAGGAAAATGTCTGGGTGACCCTGGCTAATGTGAGTGAACAAGATTCCTTGTGTCTCAGTACGAGAACACCAAATAATCCCTTTTTTACATGTCTAATAGGGATTCCACTGACATCAGTGGTGTTCAAAGGCCTGTCAACGGAGCATCCCATACCGTCAGTCATAAACTCGATGGACTGGAATGCCTGGTTTTCATGAATCGGGCATTCACCTTCATTGCCACCCCAGGAACTGCAGATTCTGGGGTCCCTGAATGTAGATTGGTGTACCTATTTTAATTACGCCAGTAACATGAGTGCACTGTGGTGGGCTAATGCCACCCTACCAGGATATTCCAACACATCGCACTGGTGTAATACCACCTCCAACGATGTTATGTTAAGTTTTTCCATGCATATGTCTTTGCCACCAGGACTGTTTTTGATATGCAGTGACTGAGCCTGGCCAGGAGTACCACAGGCCATCGAAGGTGGGCCATGTACCCTGGGCCAACTCACCCTGTTAGGCCCAAACATCACCCTTATGATTTGGATGCAGAAAAACCATATTCGAGGGACACGGGAAATACATGCATTTGCTCCCAACTGCAAGGATAACATGGAGTTTTAGGGAGCCCCACAGATTTTCGCAGCATCTTTGCTCATACCTGGGATAGTAAGTGCTGCAGCCCTGTCTCAACTAAACTCAGCTCATGGACATGGCTGCCAAGACTTTGATGGACTCTGTTGGATGAACCTGAGCGACCACTCCACATCTATTCATGCACAAATACAGGAGCTACAAAGACTAAATCACCAACTTGTACAAACAGTTTGGAACCCCTTCATGGGGTGGACATGGGGGTGGCCATGGTTATGACAACACATTTTGGGTTTTGCTCCTGTACATCTTGTGTTTTTATGTATCATGTGTTTTGTCCCCTGTATTATCCAATTAATACGACAAATGATTGATACTTTGTTGCAACAACATGTCATATGAATGGTAGAATATCATCATGTTCCAACCACAGACCACATGGTGGCATGTGTATGGAGGGGTTAAAAGATGGAATTTTGGTCCATGGGTGGACACTGGGTGAGAAGTAGATAGCCAAGAAGAATGTGATCAGCACAGGAAAACAGATGGTTTATTGTCTGTTGTTTGAAATGCTGACCACAAAAATGAGGAAATTTAGCAATACTAGGGGACAACGTGCAATAATGGAGGAATACAAGGCACAGTTCATAATTTTGCTTACATTTTAACATCCTGTTATTGGCTTGAGCATGATTGATACGTGACTGCTGGATTATGGTAATATGCTGCATGTAAAACCAATAAACGGGATGGCTATGTCGTGTGCAGCACGCCTGACCAGCGGGTGCATGCGCCATAGGCTCCCTGTGTTGAAAGTTGGCAACCAAGATGTGTTTCAGCACCCACTGGTCACGTGTGTCAAAACCCGTTCCTCTGCAAATGTATAAATACTGGGATTTCCTGAAGAGTGGTGGGCTGGTGTACAGTGAGGTCACCATTGCCTTTGTGGGGATGCCCTGCTGGCACGTACCATCTGCTAGGCTGAGCTCACAGCGCAAGACGACACAAGAATGTATGGATGGTCCATCTTCCTCACGGTCCTCAGGTCAGTACGTCAATTGCTTTGCTAAATACGCTTAGTGTAATGCATGCCTGTAGTTAATAAAAACGCTTGCTTTTTCCTTGTAGTCAGTGTGTATGTGCTTACTTTCTCGGCAGTCCTTGAAACCACTCTAAAACAACAGTGTCTTAGGAAAGTAGCCAAGGTAATTCTTTTTTAAGTATTGAAAAAAAAATTGTTTTGAATTCTAATGCTATCTAATAATAACAGTAGGAAAAAATACAAATATTTGGAAAGCAGTGATTTAAAGACATTAATGCGCAGACTAATTTCATAAAATATGTTCATATGCTTTTTACAAACAAGTCAGTGGAGAATATGGGATCTAATTTGATTTCATAAATGTTTTGTTCATTAATTAAGAACATAAAAAATAACATTCATTATCTAAAATATAGGTTGTTTTGTGGTTTTGTTTGTTTTTTTTCTCAAGTTCATACAGCAAAATGAGGGAAGTTAAGGATCTCATCAACATGGCTGCATGCAGCTTTAAAAAATCCTGCATTAGAGATAATGCAGAGATATAAGATTTGGAGAGGGCTGTTCAGACTACGTGAAATGAATGTTCTAAATTACTCTCTACAGAAACCTACTTTGCTCCAGAACCATCAGAACCATAGGAAACCAAGCCTTATGTATTTAAAGTTAGCCTTTCTAAATACTGAACTCCTTTACTCTTCTCCCAAGGGAACTTCCCATTCACTGAGGGAAAACCTCAAAAGAAAGAGAGTATTTTATATGAGTACAACGCTGTAGCTACAATGCACACTAATTTCACTTTGAGGCCAACTTTTGGGCTGTTGACAACAGTGGGATGTGTTAAGTACTAAGCACTTCATAAAATGTGTTCCCTTGAGTTACAGAATAACGAGACCTTTAAAAACAGAGACTGAGATGCAGTGCGTGAAGCAGTGTTATACGCACTAATCTTTATTTTATCATTAAAAACCTGTTAGGCCTTGTATCTAGGTTTCACTTTCATTTGACGTATTTCTTAATAATCATTAGAAATACTGTAAAGAGGCATACGAGTATTTTATTATTCATTAGCCATATTATCAGTATAGACTGCAAAAAAACCAGGTTTGCTCCAAATTGGTTAGATTTCACCTAAGTATCATATGTTCTTGCACAAGACCATTCATTTTGCTGCAGCATAAACTAGAGAGTGGTAATTTGTAAACAAAGCCTTGGACTAAACTGCTTTTAACGGAAGATTTTTTTACAAGGTGAAAACCCTAAATACGTTTCAGTGCCTTTGTGCAGGTGTTAATTTTTGGTATGTTATGTTTTGGTTTTGTTACTAGTTCCTTGGAGTAGGGGGATGATTGCTTTGAAACCCCCAGAGAGAACCAGATGACAGTTTCAGAAAAGCTAAGAACCTTTCTAAACAAACACACTCCCTGCAGAGAGAATTGGAGCTGTTGATCTTCTCAGCAAAAACACTACCTAAATGTAGCCACAGTTAATTACATCCTGTTGACAAGAGACACCTAAAACACCGTGCATTTTATCATCATGCAACAGCATACAAATGACAAGTTTTGACAAGTATCTATTTGTTGTTTCCAGCATTTGCATTGAATATGACAAGTGTACTTTAAACTATTATGCCTCAGTGCTACTTAATCAATCATCCTTTACTTTTGAAGTTAATTCCAGTTCAGATAAACATGTCTAGATTTGCAGCTTGTGTGATATCAGTAGAGGTATTAGGTCTTAGGCAGAACATTAACACTGTGGTTGTGCCTGAAGCTATCAAACACTTGATTAATGCTTTTACATCCTCAGAATAATAGAAATGTAAGATTTTGGTTTCATGCTATAAATTCACTCATTTGAGGAGAATTATATCATTGCCCTTCTATTTCTCTATTGTAGCTCTCTCCATTAGTTCTGCATGCTGTTGTTTCCCATTTGAAGCTTTTATGGTCTTAGGTGCTATTAAACTCTGGTATGAAATTCAAAACATTCTTTTTTTGTCATTATATGAATACATTTTCTAGCTCAATGGCCTGCTTTTGCAGAAAAAAAAATAAAACAAGGATATCAAACCCGAATCCTGCTTTCCTGAAGCAAGTTCTATTTTGGTAGTTCTGAAAATATGTTTATCTTGGTCTGTGGATCAAAATGCCGTGAAGCTGTGTATTTAACCACCAAGAGTCAACCAAGAAGAGCAGGGGAGGTGCTTCCAGGTCGTTTAACTTTTTGGTTAAATAGTTCGGTTAAATAAAGAATGTAGAAGCATTCTTTCAGAAGAGGAACAGAGAAGCTGAACACTGTAAACAAGCACGGGGATTCATGAAGACAAGTGAATCTATGCACAAGGTAATGTTAACCTCCAGAACATTGTGATCAGCCTAGAACATTGTTTTCATGTTCCTTATGAATATGGAGGTTAAAATTTGAAGTACAGAGAAACTTTCCTTAAGAATGCAGCATTATATCTGAAACAGAAGACAGTGAAAATATAGGGGGTAATCTCGTCATCTAACTTTTGTCAGAAGAGTTCTAGGCACTTTGAGGTTTTGCTCCCTAAAGGTGTTTTTGGAATGTTAACAAATAATGCTACTGTCAGAAGTATTTCTAAAATTTTCTGACAGCATTGCCTTCTATGTGGGTTCCTTTCTTTTTTTCCTCCTTTTTTTTTTTTTCTTCCTTTTCTTTATTCTGATGACTTTAAAGTGAGGTTTGTGAAACTATGATGCTGGTGACATAGATGACTAAGGGACTAATGTTAATGACCAAATGAGCAGTTCATGACTAGAAAACTCAAGCTCACCTATTTCTTTTTGACATAGATACTTGGACAATCAGATAAAGGGGGAAATGATAGAGATAAAATAAACAAAAAGTACTGATCTTCCAGGATTGTACTTTACTGTATTACATGTAAAGAAACCAAAATAACACACACACACACAAAGCTGAAGGATGTATTATACTTTGCTAATTGTTTGTACACTTTCTTCACAGAATTATGTTCAGCCCCACTTACCTGGAGGTTGAATTTGCTTGAGCACTCATGTTGGGTATCACAGTGAGACAGGAAAAGCTCTAAGGACAGCCAGATAAGCTTTTTGACTTGCATGTCATGAATGCATTTTTGGTTCACAGTCTCATAGGCCTCCGACACCACCATTTCTTTTAATGTAGGATCTTCTACTGTGTTGCCTGTTGACCAGCAAACCCTCTAAAGCAATAAAGTCCTGTCTCATTTCCTAAGGAGCATTGAAATGGATACATTGAGCTGACTTACTAACCATCTAGTGATTTTTTGCAGTGTGAAGTCATTGTAATGAAGATAAAACAAAAATCAAAACAACTTGAAAAAAAATAATACAGACAAATATATATTAAAAAATATCCAAATGGATCCAGCATGGTAAGAGTCATCTAGCAAGAACCTAGGCTGAACCTAGCTAGAACCTAGCAAGAACCTAGGTGTAGGCACAGGAGTCAGAGCAAAAACATTCTCCCTTTTTCCTGTTATTGACAGCATAAGCAATTCTCTCTGGAATGTAAACATGCTGTACAAAATGTATGCAGTTCATATTTCTGCATTCAAATCTTTTAACTCAACCTTTTCTTATTTCTTTCACTAGTACTCCAGTATTATCTAAAACTAAACAGCGTATTTTGCCAGGGACCAAAAAAATAGAAAGGAAAAGCAGACATTACAGAATGAAAGCTTCCGATTAAGAAACTAGCTGCCTGGTAGCTTAAAAATCTTGAACACACAATGGATTTTGTTTTGAGTTGTGCAGTAATCGCAACACTTATGTAGCAGCAACTTATACTGTGTGTAAACAACAGTACTTATCAGAGTTTGCGCTTGCCTCTAAGACAGCTTAAATGAGAAAGGCTGTCCTGCACTGCCAAGTATTGCCCTCGAGATTTCAGCTATGTTTGGTACGGAGCACCAGGTGATTCTCTTTCACATTCTTCTAACAAAATCATACTTAAACGAGATGTCAATAAGATGGGTATCTCTTAACTTATAATTGGCATGTACAAGTCTACACTACCAAAAGAAAAATCATTTTCCCCAGGCATTAGCTTTCAACTTGTTCATGTTTTATTGTAGAAACATATTTAAAATGTTACTAATATTTAAACTAGATTTACCCCCTTTTTTGCAGGGTGAGTTTTTAATTCTGGCCAACACTAAACCTACTGTCAAAAATAATCCTGTCCCAGTATTTCTGACAGGGATCAAATCCAAAAAGGCTAAAAGATGTTCTTGCAAGCTCTTCAGCTAGAGCTGCTGAATCAAGGCTCAGATACATTTAAGATAAGCATTCGGAGTTCAATAACAGAATTGAAGCACTAAAGCATGGATCATTCCCCAATCACATCAGTCGCAGGTGAAAGAAATTTATCTAGCCTTTAAAGAGCATATTTTAAGGATCTCATTTCTTGTGTTAGAAAAAGACAGATTTTTCTTTTTTTTTTTTTTTACATTGTTATGCCATTTCTGGTAAAGATATAATGGAAATGTTCAATTTAGTGTGTCAGAAATTAGCATTTCCATGTGCCTGTGGGCAGTCCTTCTACAATGGCACCTGTATTCCTCATACAGCACCTAAATGTGACAGAGAGGTCTTGCTCTTTGCTGTTGGCTTTGGCTGTTTTCCCATCTGCTTTTCTTTTTTTTTAATCATGCAGTTGTATTTTGGACAGATATAAGCAAACAAGGCAAAAGGAAGCACCAAAGATCTCTCTGGTACCCATGCTGCAGTAACGATAGGTATAAGTAAGGTAGTTTGCTAAGTATTTCCATTCTTGTTCCTTACAGGATCCAGCAAAAACAGAATAAGCATCAGTTTTTAAAGTCAATATTTTAAAACCCTTACCCTGTTTTCACTTGCCCAGTATCTGTTTCCAAGGAAACAGAAGGAGAAGCCGGAACCAGTTGTGAAGCAGTGATACAAGCAAATGCACCGGCTTTCAGTTGCTGGCTTCTTTTCTGGTTTTGTAGCTCCTGAAGTCACCGTTAATAAGGCCCCTGACATTTTAGAATAACACAAAAAATGAATATAGTTTTAGTCAATACCTACATGCATATAAACAAAAGGGAGTTGGCAACACAGGGGGTTTTCAACATGGAAGTTTTTAGCTGGCCACAGACTGTGGGATGGAGTTTGAAATAAGAGAGCATATGGGCCCAAGAGATAATATTGTGGTGTGTAAGTCAGAGTAAATTATAGAAAAACAGTATTAAAGACTCTTCCATGAAGTACATAACAGGGAAATAGAAACAAAATTGCAGACTTAATTATTTATTGCTTTTCATGTGCCATCTACTCTCCAGATGTCTCCACGTTAATCAGGAGGGTGTTGTCTCATTTCCTCACCTTTGGTGCACTCACTGTCTAAGATAAAATACAGGAATTTATGGGAACTTGACCAGTTCAAAGTTTTCTGAATTTTCAATGGAAATACAAGCTTAGAAATTATGTTACAGACTATGCTGCATGGTCTGTACAGCATAACAAGGTCAACAGTTACTCCTACAACAACATTGCTTTTATAATACACACTGAATATCAGCAGAACTCTTTAGAAATTTTACTGAAGAAATGTTTTCCTGTTCAGAAAATGCCAATTTGTCAAAAGAAGGAAAAAAAAAAAGAAAAAAAAAATCTGTGCTGCATTTTATTCTGTGGTCAAGGATAATTAGTTCTATAGAGAATAGCTATTTGTTATTCCTATCACTGGTTTTGGTTAAGGAAATTTATCTTCCATTATGTGTTATACTGCACAGTTGTGAAAAGTTAAGCAAAAGCTAAAACAAAGTAGGTAATAATTAAAATATAGCCAGTTTGGAGGGTGTTATGGTAGTCAATGTAGATATATATGATACTTAAATACATATACAGATATAAATGAATATCTAAGCAGGACCTTTACAGTGCAACTAAACACAGAGAGGACTATTTGTTCTCAATCTGGACTCACACACTAAATGGAATGCAAGACAACAATGTGATCTCAGCTGCAATATGCTACCAAACCCATGTGTCAATCTCTTTGTTAAAGTAAAGGTCAGAAATAGGTATCCAAGCAGCAAAAGTGCTTAAAAATGTTACCTGAATCCCCACGTAGCAATCCTGCATAAATCATTATCAGATCTCTTCTGCAGCACAAAAATCCCTGGAGCTTCATGAAGCTTCCCCACGTTAGCCCAGAACTGTTATTTTTGCAAGTGCCCTTTCTAGGGAAGTATTGATATGCAAGTAGCTAATAAACGTGATTCACACAATCAATTTATGGATCACATCATCTGTTATTTCCACTTATGATTATGTTAATTAGTTGTGCTTCTCCGACCTATGCTATGCTCTAAGTATTTCAAAACATTCAACAAACATTTCTTTTAAAGTCTTGTTTCCATTCACTTTTCAATTGTCTAAAAATTTTATAAAGGTATGGTTGTATCATAATGGCTGGTTTGTAATCAATTCTAGAACATTTCAACAGTTTGTCCAGATCAAAAAAAATTTCAAAATTAGTTTTGTTGCATATCATATTGCTTCATGTCAAGTCCAAAAGACATTAACTCTTCCCTGTAAGCTGTTCATAAGAGCAGTAACAAGGGCACTGGGGAAAACAGATAGATAAGCTGCTGTCTCCTGCTCCTGAGATGGGAGGCTTCTGCAGAGGAGGGTGAAATGCAAACTGCATCTCAGAATGGTGGCAAATTATGCCTAGGTGCTTAGACACATTGGCAGTAATTTTTGTTTATTTTCATCAAAATAAATAACTGGTTTAGATCTTCCTTGACAATGTCCAATAAATTTATATTTTACATGAAATGGAAAGCTAAAAACTTTTAGAAATTCACTAACATTCATCAGATTACATTAGCTTAGGGAAATGTATTTGGTTTATGTGCCCAGGTGCTGGCAGTGGGAGCTACAGGGTGGCCTCTGTGACGAGAGGTCAGGGCTGCCCTCTGTTGGACACAGACACTTCCAGACAGCTCCAGCAAACCCACCGCAGGGCACAGCTGAGCCCCTCAGCCGAGCTGGTGGTACATCTGTGAAAATGCATTTAAACAATGATGGATACATAGAGGAAGTAAGAACAAAAAGAGTGAGAAACAACAGATGAAACACCAAAGTCATAGGAGGAGGAGGGGCTCCAGGCACTGGAGAAGATATTCACTGCAGTCCAGGGAGAAGACTACAGTGGTGCAGGTTGTGACACCACAGCCCATGAAGGACCATGGTGAAGCAGACACCTATACTGCACCTACTGCATGAAGGATGCCACAATGCAGCAGGTGGATATGCCTGAAGGAACAGTGGTCCTTGGAAAACCCATGGCAGAGAAAGGGAAAATGTGAAGGAAGAAGCAAAAGAGACAAAATGCTGTGTGTTGACTGTAACCCCTCCAGTCCACCCTGCACCTCTGGGTGGGGGCAGAGGTGTCTGGAATAAAGGAGTGAAGTTGAGCCTGTAAGAGGGGTGAGGAAAGCTCTTGCTTTAATGTTTGTCTTTGTTTCTCACTACCCAAATCTATTTTAGTCAGTAATAAATTAAATTAATTTTCCCCAAGCTAAGTCTGTTTTACCAACAAGAATAATTTGCAAGCACTCTCCCTATCTTTATCTCAATCCATGATTTTTTCTCATCTTATTTTCTCCACTTCTTCCACTAAGGAGGGGGAGTGAGTGAGCAGCTGGGTGGGCATTTCACTGCTGGCCAAGGCTAATCCACCACAGGGAAAAAAAGCCCAGCATTGATACTAACAAAAATAATCTTTGAAAAAGATCTATTTTTAAATGCTTTTTTTAAGACTCTACCTATAAAAACAGGATCTTACAAGGTGTCAATCAATCTACTTGCATTGACTTTAATAGTCTCATACAATTTTAGAACACTCACCCAAGGAGCTTTTAAAAGATTCTGAACAACTGTAATTCAAAAGTAGAAAACGGAATGGAAAATGTTAGAGAATAAGTGCTACAATAGTAAATACAGAGTAAACTAACCTGGGATAGCATTACACTGCCTATTTATGATTCCAGTGGAAATCCACCCTCAGCATGAGGAGGGTGTTGTTGACTAGAAAACCTGTGAAGATAGTAAATTAACCTCTGCTGAGCTTTCTGCTGCCTTTATTAGACTGCAGTTGGCACATAATCCACATAGTTTACAGTCCACTCAACTTTACATACATATTTTTGTGTCTGTATATATATGTACACACATATACAAAATAAAAGCTCTCTTCAGTGTTCAAAATATTTATTGCTAAACCTCCATGTGAATTAGTTAAATAGGTTGAGTTTAATGAATTATTTAGTTACAATTATTTTTAGAAGATGTATCTAAACTGTTTAGGAGATACTTTATATATTAGATTAAACTCTATAACATATTTGATTAAACTATCTAAAAGTTTACTCTTATGTCTAAAGTTACGGATACCTTGTCCTTCAGATGAAAGCAAGTGTGTCAAAACTTCAGTATTTATACGTTTTAAGCAAAGCTGGTCTGACACAATTTCCTGCCACTTTTTCCACTTCAGTAAATTCATTTCATTTCCATGTATAACCATTGAAGAAGTACATTTTGTGAAAGGTAAGAGACCTTCAGGCATCCCCAAAGCTAAATCCATTGCAAAGCCGGCAGATCTGGAAATGTGCAATGATTCATTTTATAGTCTTCTTGCTAAAAATCAGGGTTGACTTGTTTTTCCCCTTATAGTATATACCTCAAAACTTTATTGATTGGAATAAATTGACATTGCAGTCCTGTGCCTCTTTTGCTTTGTATTGTTTTCTTTGAAGGAAACCAGACATTCTGAAGTAACAAAAAAGGTAGAACTGTAATCAACGATCCATAGAATTTCAAACTATTAAATACCCTCTTAGCTTAAGAGCTTACTGACACACATTCCTTACGCTCCTCTTTTACGCTCATGAAAAGCCATTTAAAAATTGGTTACTATTTCAAAGCCACTGAAAGAAGTCATCCAAATGTCCTCACATACAGAGATCAATCAAGTTACAGCAAAATACTCCAGACAATATGAATGACTATAGGACAGGAAAGACTGAACCCTGTTATTGTAGCTGTGGTAGCAGCTGAAGCAAGATCAAGCAATTAGCAAGCTATCGCAATGTAGGTAGAAATGACCTATATACACAGTGAACCACAGTTTAGTAATATCAGCCTAAGCATATGATTTTTTAGTTATTTTTATGGTTGGAAATTTCTTTATAGTTTGAAAATTGTACTAAGGACTATATGTTTTGTTAGCAGGTCTGTAGCCCATTTTTTACTTCAGCTTACAGTATTTCAGTTTTCTACACAGGAAGTTCACCTCACTCAGACAAATTAGGTACTTAATTATTATATGTGAAGTTTAATGTTAGAAATCATTTCCCTCTCTTCTCAGGCTACAAAGGACATTATTTCCATTGCTTGAACTCTAGCACTCTAGCAAGAAAATATATTCTCCCAGTATTTTTGAATGATGGAAATTGTAAATAATTGGGACTTGGGGAAATATCGGAACTCAGTGACCCACAGAGTGATAATTACCCTCTTGGTTCTTTAGAGGTGGCATCTGCTGCGTGGCATGCTACCTGTTTACAGCGGAACAGTTTCCCACGCATAAATACCTGTTACCATTTGGGCTGTTAGAGGTTACCCTAGCCATTCATATTGAACTGTCACCAGACACATGTGCACACTGCCCTTGAGATCTTAAGTGACCCTAGATGTCTACGTAGAAGCAACTGTATTGACCCCATTTGAAACCTGCAAGTTAGCGCTCTAAAAGCCTGGTTGGTATTCCTCAGTGTTTGAGCAATATTGTGGTTATAAGGTTCACAAGAAGAATTTCCCCCCCCCAAAAAAAGGAAACTCCTTGACCCAATGTCTTCCTCAGAAAGAAGGAGCTTTAAATCCTGTCCCTTGCCACTGCATTCAGAGGTTAAATCAATCCCAGATTTAGACACTTAATTTCACTTATCTACAATAGAGGACTGGGTTTCAGCTCAGTAATAAAGACACATAAGTGGGTATCTACAGGTAAGATGGTGTCTAAGCCCATATTAAAGTCAATGGGGAGTAGTTGGAGAAGTTAGCAGAGCTAACTTCTCGTCAAAGGACCAAAAAAACCCCAAAACATCTGAACTGAAAAGCTCTCTGAATTCCCTGGGCTGGGAACGTAGACTACTATCTCATGTAGACACACCTGGGAACATCTATGTCAGGCCACTGTGTGGGCCTGATGCCCTCAATAGCAGTACACAAGGGCAGCCATGGTACTGTCCAGGGCCCTATCCCAGCACACCCAGCAAGGGAGCAGGGCTGGACTGGGCTGGGGGTGTTCACCAGGGCCAGTCCAGAGTCCAGTGACTTCTGGCATGACCATGGTGACAGGGCAGTGCCAAGGTTCAGGCAAAAAGTCATGACCACAGACTGGAACTAGGATCAACAGGACCCATCCCCAGAGCTGGGTACATAGCTATAACATAGCTCAGATGGGGCTTAAGCACAACAGACTCAACTTAAAGCTGCTCCAAATCAAAATGAGGGAGACCCATTGGGACTCTATCAGAGCTCTTCGAGGGGAGCCTCACTGACATGTCTTCCATCTCTTTCTTCAAACAGCTTTTATTAGCTGGCTGCACATGGGGTTAAATCCTACCCCAGATAACTGGGGTGCAGTCTCCCTCATTCCTATTGTTCAGCCAACATGCAGTCAGGAATGTAAAAGTCATAGGAGCAAAGGAGTGCACATTTATGAAATTCTAAATCTCACCTAAGGGTTGGGGGATGGAAGGATGAGATTCTGATTTAAATGTATTTTATGTATTTTACATTAAAATATACTAAGCTTCCATCCACAATATATGGAAACATCTAATTTTCTTTCCAAGCCAGACACAAAGTGCAGAGAGAAAAGAGGCACTCAGACAAACATGCATATATAACATTTTCTGTTGCCAAGGATTTAGACTTCTTTCCCTTTACCACAGACAAGCTTAGGCATTTATCTGAGCTGACATGGATTTTCTTGCTGGGGCAAATGATTATATTTTAAATGACGTTATGCCTTACTTTATCCGTACCTCAACAGAATTACATTCTGAAAGTAAAAAGGAAAAAACAAATAGTATATTTTCATGTTTATCTTTCAGTATTTATCTGAAAATCATTAAAATACTATATAATGAGAGATAACAAGAATTGTTTTGCATTTTAACGGACCTGTATCTCCTTTTCAGTTTTCTACATCTTTGTGAGCTCTCTGCCTTTGATTTGGGAGTAATGCAATGTGACAAGATAGCCACCAGCCATGCCAAGCTAAGCTAGCAGTTTCAAATGGTGAAGTATTTTGCAAAACACATTTAAAAATGCATGCAAAAGTTCAGACGCAATATGCCACCTTTTACTGCTCGTAATCAAACTGCAGTGAGCAGAAGTGGCCTTATATGCCCATGAAAGACTACCATATTCCTCATAACATCTCTTCATGAATCTATGTATAAGGTAGAAATGTCTTGTTCCCCAACCATTAATAAGTAGAAGATTGCAATTTCAAGATTTTAATCTTCAAGATCTTCATAATTTATGAACTTCATTTTTCTAACCCAGCAATCGATGTGGATCCCATCTGGTGTTGTGGTCACAGATGGCCTTGACAGCAGCAGGTGCATGGAACAACAATGTGTGGCAGTTGAAGACAGTGCTGCAGGTGCCCAGCACAGATATAGACTCTTTTTTTCTTCTCAAGGTAATAGGCTCAGTGATTCTTATTGTAGTTGTGAGACAAAGGTTAGGGTTCACCTAATACTTTCTTCTCATGTTCCTGAAATGCAGTAAAAGTAGGTAGTGTTGCTACTACCCTACAACACTGAAGTTCTCTATTCTGGGTGAGTCCAAGAACACTATCTGATCAGCACATCACAAAAACATTTAATAACCTTTTCCATGAGTTCTACCTAATGGAATTTGTGCTTGGGTAAGGATTTGACCCAGAAACACATGATGTAGTCTTAGGTTTATATGTATATTGTTTTCAATATCTGCTTAGGATCAAACTTACATGAACATGTCTATAAAACAAAAAGTCCTGTATCTTCTCTGTTGCTGACATCAACGTACTAAAACTGCTGTTGATAACTCTGTAAAAAAAAATGGATTAAAAAAAAAATAAATACAGTTCAAAATTTGATGTTGCTGTATGTAATCTTGATTCAAGACTCATTGACGTTAAGTAGGAAAATTCCATTCTTTCTTGAAACAAGCCTTTTCTGATTAAAATATATCACAGTTATTATGTTAAAAACAAACATACAGAAAACCTCAAACTAGAGTAATTTAACTGTAACTCATTTCTTTATCAAACTACAACAGTTCAGTACCACTAATAATAGTGTTCTGGTACACATTTACTTTAATTCAACAAAAAAATAGTTTTGCTTTGTAAAATAAATATTTAACCCTAAATATTTTTGTGGTGGGAAAGGCAACATTTCTTCAAGGTTCTGTGAGAGTGTTTATTTTTTCTTCAGACAGTTAACTTTCATCAGGCAAAATCTAATGCAACCAAATCAGTCACACTCCAACATCATTATGATGACAAATGCTTTTATTCCCTGACATACCGTAAGATTGCTCACAGCAATGAATTTAGTCAGCTTTGCGAATGATTCTTTATAGAATATCTCTCATCCAACTAAAATTAACTGAGGGGAGGATAAAAAATCCACCTATTTCCAATAGTTGGAAATCAAAGACTTCAGCTGGTTTCTTTTTTGCTTTTGAGTCTTTCTTGCCTGCAAAATTTACAGCAAAACAGAATTGTTTGTCTGTTACCACTGACTATTCTTTCCGTAAAATTCCTCTTTCTGTGATATTAGGACAACATCCAGAAAAAATAGACTGATCAAAAATTTCAGAAAAAAATAGCCTTACAAACCTATGTCCGTGAAGACACAGATGAACATGAAAAATCACAACTCTTAGAAACCAAGCCACCGAGGTTGCTGTGCATCTTTTTAGTTCTTTTGAAATACAGAGTGTATGTGCATATAAAAAAATGTTTTCTTGATAGCTTATATTCTTATTATCATTATTACTGATGCTAGAAAAGGAATGTGTTTGTGTGTGTCTGTATTGGGGAGCTTACCTTTAGACCTCAGCTTGTGAAAATCTGAGAAGCATGGCTGATGGTTTAAGCATTAACTTATCAGGTAGCGCCTCATTGTGCTAAGAGATGGTGAAGTGGTGTGCTTCTTCAGCTGAGAAGAATCAGTGGGAAAAAGAAAATGAAAAAGAGAATTTCAGTGTTGCTTTCCCTACTCCAAGAAGTAAAGTGTAAAAAAGCAACATAGACAATGTGAAAATGTTTCTAAATAAAATTATTTTCCTTTTTTTTTATGCAAACTTATTACTAATTTCCTTACCTTCTAAAAAGCTTCCTGTAAGGATATGTATTACATATATATGTGTTGGAATATTAACATTGTACAGCTGCAGGTGTCTCAGAATGGATGTCCTAAGACACTTTACTAAGAAAATGGCAGTAGTTTTCATGGAAACTTGGCCTAGATTTTTAGACATTTATAGAATAACTTAATTTTAGCATATATCTACATTGTGTAAGAGTCTGTGTTTGATTATTCTATTCCTACATCTTCACTGATGAAGTCATACAGCATTATAAGAAAGACGGTCTAAGCAACAAACAAAAATCCGTAGGAATGCTGAAGCTCGTTTGATTCAGAAAATATTAAAAAAAAGCTGAGCTGTCAAAATCAGAGAGTAAAACCTCAAACTTTACTAATAGGGATTTCAGCAGAAAAAAAAAAAAAAATAAATTAAACCCTAATTGACTGTTAAGAAGCTTCAACCTGAATGTAGGTAAAGATACTCAATAATTGTGAACGCAGGAGGCTTGAAGAAACAAGTGATAATGACTTCTGCTGGAAATGGCACATTGAGAGCATGCTGTGCACGTTATCTGAAATTTTGAATCAAACATAACTAGTACTTTTACATTTAATCCTTACTGCAAAATATTGGGAGAGTGGGTGATTTAGATGGATTTGTTACTTAAACTTTGTATGGATGTACTCTATCTTGAAAGTGGAAATAATTGACTAATCTGTCAGGAAAATCTATTTAAAACCAGACTGTGACATTTGGCTGCTCTTTCAGCAGTAAGTGGAAACACACTCTGTTGATGTGAGACCATAGCACAATTGCGCACCTGTAAATTCTACATAATTGGGGCCACAGTGTGTATGTGGGTTGTTTTGAAATTGCCACATCACTAATCAGAAGTAGAAATTGGTTGGGTCTTGAAAGGTCAAAGAAATTTAGTATGAAATTCCCAGTCTTTTTGTTCAGAAGAAAGCCAGGACATATCCATAACTCTGCGGGTTTCTGGTTTAGTTTTCTCTTTTGGTCCAGTTGCTTTCCAAGGGAGCTTGGCATGTTGGAAAATCCCAGTCAGAAAGGGATGTAACCATTTAGCGCTATATTTAGATATTGCAAGACATTACCACTTGGGTGATAAACCACCTGAAATGTGGGAAACATTGTTTGGAAAAAGGAATACTAATTATCAAACAAAGCAGAAAACGTACTAAGGCCATGCTATATAAATCTTTGTAGATATAGCTCAAATTGAATATATTGGTTTTGGTTGTGAGTTTAACTCTGTAATCCTTTTTCTAGAACATATGTCAATATCTCTGGGTGGAGGTTACAAATGGAGATGGGACACAGTGTTTAAGAGATGGGAAAAGATGGGGAGGGATTGGAAGTCATGCCCTGTAAGAAAATTATTATATGGCCTTAAACAACTTTGAACTAAATTCTTAAAGATACAGGGGTACAACAGCATCCAGATTTGACCCCTTAATATCCAGTGCAGAGGTATTGGACCAGTAACCCAGAAGATGTCTGCAGCCTGATGAAATAATAATTTTCTCCTGGGGAAATTTTTTCCTTGGGCCAGATAGATGGTTCTAGTAATAAGTGTCTTCTTATGTTGAGGCCCAAGTGCTGGACACAGTACTCCAGGTGGGGTCTCACAAGAGCATAGTAGATGGGCAGAATCACCTCCCTTGACCCGCTGGCCATGTTTCTTTTGATGCAGCCCAGAATACGGTTCACTTTCTGGGCTGTGATCCTGCATTGCCAGTTCATGTTGAGCTTCTCATCCACCAACACCATCAAGTCCTTCTCCTCAAGGCTGCTCTCAATCCATTGTCTGCCTAGCCTGTGTTTGTGCTTGGGATTGTCCTGACCCAAGCGCATGACCTTGCACTTGGCCTTGTTGAACTTCATGAGGTTCGCACAGGCCCACCTCTCAAGCCTGTCCAGGTCCCTTTGGATGGCATCCCTTCCCTCCAGTGTGTCGACCGCTCCACACAGCTTGGTGTCATCAGCAAAATTGCTGAGGGTGCACTCAATCCCACCACAGCACCAGTCCCAGTACCAACCCCTGAGGAACACCACTCATCACTGCTTGTCACTTGGATATCAATCATTGACTGCAACACTTTGAGTGTGACCATCTAGCCGATTCCTTATCCACTGAGTGGTCTATCCATGAAATCATGTCTCTCCAATTCAGAGACAAGGATGTGGTGCAGGACAGTGTCAAATGCTTTGCACAGGTCCAGGTAGATGACGTCTCTTGCTCTCCCTTTATCCACCAACGCTGTAACACCATTGTAGCCATGTTGGCTGTCAACAATCACCTCCTTATTTTCCACGTGCCTTAGCAGTGTTTCCAGGAGGATCTGCTCCATGACCTTGCAGGGCACAGAGGTGAAAATAATGGGGCTGTAGTTCCCCAGGTCTTCCTTTTTTCACTTTTTAAAATGGGGGTTATGTTTCCAATTTTCCATTCAGCAGCAACTTCACAGGACTACCACAACTTCTCAAATAGAGAATTAAAAAGCCCAAGGTTTTCAGCGTGTGTGTGTGTATGCACATCTGGGAGGCTTTAATGGTCTACTGTACCTTAATTTTGAAAAACAATGGGTTTTTTTAAGTTTCACAAGAATTTGAAAGTTTCTATTAAACTCAGCATGTTGGAGAGCAGTTTTTTAAAAAAAAATTAATGTGTTAAATGATTAATTTCTAGTAGGACTTTTAATAAATACTGAAAATTATAAAATGCACTGTTTAAGGATTGAACACTAGCATAAGGAATTTTGAACATCATTGTTTTCAGCATAAGAATGTCTAAAAAATTAGAAGGAAAATATTCTTTATGCCTTTATAACTAACCAGAAAGTTTACCTCCTTTAAATTTTGAACACCACACATTGACACTGCTTGGGATTTTTCAAATATGTATTTATTTTGATATTATGCTTTATTTTCAGCTATTACATCTACAGAAAAAGTTCATTGTATTTAGTGGAATCAAATTACATACCATGAAAATACTGTGGTTACAAAAATGCAGACATAAGGAAGCTGCTCATGAGTAAGAGATTTTAAGACTACTGAATTTTTTCTCTTCTATGGCTGAGGGAAGAAGCTTAATCACTATTTGAAAATAAGTACCATTTTCATTATATAGAATAGGAAAATGGGAAATTATATAGTTGCTGATGGGAAGTATGGACACAAGATACCTGGGTTGCTAATGGCATAACAATTACCACTGAAAACAGGCATTAATATATGTACGTAAGAGCTTTTCCAGTAATCACTGTAGAAGCTATAGATCATGCGTTTGACCGATAGTACTCTTGCGTCAGCATACAAAAAAAAGCTTATGAAAACCATGGTCTTCCTTTAATAAAGCTGATCAAGAAATTATATATGAGTTATAATGTCATGGGAGAAACAGGCAACAGGACACCTCGAAGCTTAATTTACCAACTGGACCAAGGAAGGAATAGGCTGTCAGAAAAAGCTCTGTGAGTGCACATGCACACTCAAACACACACACACGCAGCTACAGTTGCCGGAGCTCTTTGTCCTATCCCCAGCACACACAGTATAATGAGGGTAGCAATTACAGAGTAGAAATTAACAAAAATGTGAAGAGTCACTGCTGAATTAGATAGTTTGCTCTTTTTGTTTTTTGTTTTGTTCAAACATGGAACAAAACAGGCTTGGGAAGGAAAGATTGGTTTGTTTATTTTGGCACTAGCCATGTTTTGACATATAAGAAAGTGACCTAACTTTAGGTTGCATACTTACAGGCTGCTGAACTTAGATGGACTGCGTCGGAAGAAGTTAAGATCCTCTGTGAAAGCACAAAAAAGGGCATACATGTGGCCAACCTCACAAACCTATTTAACTCCATAGTAGATTTTAGGACAGAACACTTGATAGCTAAAGCAAACAGAAGCGAGAGTGGAGAAATCCAGAACTAATACTGCAGTATATCACTTTGAGACTATGTCTGTGCTTACACACTGAAGGAGGTTGGGGTACAGGGCTCCCTGTTCTGTGAGAGGATGAGATTAGCTCAAAGGTTGTGCAGGTTGCCAGTTCACCTGCCACAGAAAGGGGCTTGGATGACTATGAACCTAGGCACAGCCTGAAGAACCATTCATAGTCCAGCACTGGAAACGTCTTTCTGTTTGGGTTTGATGGTGTTCTGGAAGCAATTTACAGAAGGGAAGAAATAAGCCACCAAAAAACAGCAACAAAACCCAACCCTTAAGTCATCATAACAAACTGTTGCTAGGTAAATCTAATTCTGAAGGAATTCCCTAAAGAAGGGATTTGACTTCTGCTTTGGACTGTGGATAGTTTTCACTTCAGAATACAAAGCAGGATTCAGTTACTTTACACATAGGTATCCACTTCCTTTTCAGAAGAACCTGGGTCTTCTATGGGTGCTACATCTTTTCTTCCTGTTCCATATGGGCACTTTGGTTATTCAAGGTCTCTTGGCATTGGAGCCATCAAATCCAGCCTGCTTGCCCAGATATTTGTGCAACATCGCTTTTCAAAATGTGTTGCACACAATCAGTCTGCACTTGTTTTCTCTGTATCTCTGAGATACAGATATTACACTGTTTCCGCAGTGTTTTCTGCTTAAATATTGTCTCATATATGCTGTGCTGTTAGGTCATAGCTTAAGTTTACAAGAGGAATTCACCTATCCTGAACTGTCTTGCCCACAGACCTCAGGGACATCCACTTGTAAATTATTCAATAGCCTCTTTTGCTCACTATCTCATCACAACAAAAAGGATATGACTATATGAAGGATGAAACTTCTGGGCTAGCATTCTTTCCTATTGTTGACAACAGTTCACCTTATTCTGCCATGCCAAATAAGATATGTGCCTACTCAACACCTGCCCCACTAGCTCCGTGCCCCTGAATATCAGTAGCAAGAGCTTACTCCCTCCCATTTTCTTTTCCAACACCCACTGATTTTCTCTATAGGTTTCAAGGATCATCTCCTAGACCACTCATTAGTCCTCAGCTGACACTTAGAGGTGCTGACTACAATCTGACCTCAGCAGTACCTCTGCTCAGAGATGCAATACAGACTGGAAGGAAACAGAGTTTCTTGGACATGTTGTTTTCATGCCAGGAGTAACAGGGCAGGGACAATGTCTGTATGAAGACATTTCTTTGGGTCCCTGAATCACGGGAGAAAAAATGTTGAATCAAATGGCATATACTCTACTTTCAGCATAGGATCATAGAATTATAGAATCACAGAATCATAGAATCGTTAAGGTTGGAAGGGACCTTTAAGATCATCGAGTCCAACCATTAACCTAACCTGACAAAACAACTTCTAAACCATATCCCCAAGTACCACGTCTACCCTTTTTTTAAAAACCTCCAGGGATGGCGAATCTACCACCTCCCTGGGCAGCCTATTCCAATGCTGGATAACCCTTTCAGTGAAAAAAAATTTCCTAATACCCAACCTAACCCTCCCCTGGCTTAACTTGAACCCATTTCCTCTCGTCCTCTCACTTGTCACTAGGGAGAAGAGGTCAGTCCCCATCTCTCTACAACCTTTCAGGTACTTGTAGAGAGTGATAAGGTCTCCCCTCAGCCTCCTCTTCCCCAGGCTAAGCAGGAACAATCGTTGTCTGAGATGAAACATTTTGCTCTTTTCACCGATGAAAAGCTGCAAGCAAAGAACTGGTCCCCAGAATAATTATAATCCCAGGAAGATAATGAGCCATTCACTGCCACAATTCATGGAAGGCACTGGACAAGGCAAAACTGTCTCCCAGCTTATCCCTGAACCATCTGAAACCAGGTATCCAACAGACCTCACTGCTGGGTATCAGTGAGCCGAGATGAAGACTCACAGAAGCCAGGTGAAATCAGGTGAGGACTCTTAGCTTTGGCTCTCCTCAAAAAAAATCCCCAAAAATGGCAAAATGTGAGCAGCACTGAAATCCATCGGAAAAGAAACCATCAATTTTGTCCCATTACATTAGTTTCCAAATCAGGAGTGGGGGATATCAGCCCAGACTCTTAACACAGCTGACCTAGATAGAACAGCCCAAATATATATTTCAATACATTTTTGCTGTAAAACTTCAGGTGTGAAAAATTCAAGGGAACCAAATAAAGTTGCATTTAAGGGGACCAAGCCAGGACATGTATTCAGATCATTCAGAAGCTAAGCGTAGAAGATTATTTCAGTTTAATAACAGTAAGACTAGTTCATTCTTTTCAGTAGGGAAGATAGAAGCAAAGCACATAAGATTGTTTATGCTTTTTGCTAAACTTATGGCACTTAGAATCACGAAATCATGGAATTTTCAGAGTTGGAAGGGACCTCTAGAGATCATCTAGTCCAACTCCACTGCTAAAGCAGGATTACCTAGAGCACATTACTCGGGACTGCCTCCAGGCGGGTCTTGAAAATCTCCAGAGAAGGGGACTCCACAACCTCCCTGGGCAGCCTGTTCCAGTGCTCCGTCACCCTAACCGTAACGAAGTTTTTTCTTGTGTTTGAATGGAACTTCCTATGTTCCAACTTGTGCCCGTTGCCCCTCATCCCTGTCTTTTTCTACTACAGATGAACAACAATGCTGGACAACTGAGTCAAAGTTAAAATATAATATGAAAAGAGTCTGGCTCCATCCTCCTTCCAAAACACAAAAATACAGGATTTGGAGGTGTTTTGTGGTCTTTTTATGGGGAAGTACATCCATTATGTCCACTTAAAATATTGGTAACATCCTGAATTAATCAATTATATATAATGTCTCTTTTTCTCTTCAGCAGATTGCATTGCTGAGGGTTGCGTCCAAATGGCAATGCCAGCTGTTCACATTTTAATTTATTTCTCTCACCAAAGCAAAAGGAATATATATTTCTGTCTTGATTTCCTATTTTCTTCTGGAGAGAATCAAACTCTGAATTTCAGTAAGGATACAGACTTCTAATCAAAAGTCAGAAAGACTCTAAGATGCGGAAACAATCAGGAACATAAATTAATACCAAAATAAATTTGCTTATTTTTAGTTGATATTAATAAAAAAAAAATAAAAATCTGTCCATGAATAGTTAGCAAACAAGCAAAAGAAGCTTATTGAACATATTGTTCATTAAGAATGGATTTTGTGTAATTCTTCCTATGGCTTAGAGATGAAAAAAGAATTGTATTACCATATTATAGTAGAAGATCACTTCTGCTAATTGAAGTTTAGCTGTTGCTTTCCTTACTAAGTCATTTTTGCAGTTTGATGCATTTTTGTTACCTCTTTCCATTTAATAATTAAAAAAAATAGCATGCTTTTATCTACTTTACCTCTATTAAATCAGTCACGCTACCTAGCAACACACAACTAATATGAAGTCTAAGAACCACTGAGGTGCTACCTAAGCTGTTAAAATAGGGTTTAAATGGCACTGATTTCCAGCTCTTACGCAGTTCCTCTGCACAGAGGGAGGGAAAGAGGAGACAATTTTACCCAGTGAGCTTAGAGTTTTTTCCTGCTAATTAATTATTTTGAGATTAACAGTCTTCTGCTGGCCACAAATCATCCAGCTGTGCAGCTTGCTTCTATGACATTTGTTCTCTTTGCTGATGTTTGAACAAGTAAAATAGTTTGACCTAATAATTCAAAATGTAGCAATACATTTCCTACAGTATCTATAGCATACAAATATCCTGTGCCATCTTCTGTTGTATTCCAAGGTTAATTGAAAATTATACAATGGACAAGGGAATGACAGGAATGATAAAATAGTCAAGATGTCAGCCCGTGAACACAAATGATCTTGTTTTAGAACCTTGTACGTTTTCTAGATTGTTTTGTTAGCTGTAATTCAGATCAGTTAGGACTTTGTTCTGTAAATTGTTAGCATTTGCATCTATGATGTTGGTTGTTCAGTATATAAATAAAAATTCAAAGATCTCGAGACATTGCTTGGATATAAACCCTTGTGAACTTCCCACAAGTAAAGCACTATTTCAGGACATGGATGCCATCCTGCTATCTCTGCACTGCACTGCTCTGGACACTGCAAAACCAGCCACTGTGCTGTGGTGTACTCAAAATCAAAATGGACACAGCTAATGGTCAGCCAGGTTATAGGGGATAGTGCAGAGGAAGTCATATCTTCTTCCTCGGGGCATTATCATGTACAAAGGAATTTTTCCTTTTTTCTGTATTTGAAAATGTTTAAGACCTTAAAGAACTGCATGTTCAAAGGCACACAGCTGAGAAAGGTAATATGAGAAAAAATAACTGTGTGGTCCTGTTGTGATTATACAGCCTGGAAGTGGAATTATGCATTTTTTAAAGTTTCCTTTCTTTACTCACTAGACTTTTGGGGAAAAAAAAACCAAACCAAACCAAACAAACAAACAAAACTAGATAGGTATCCTGTCAAAAAATCTAGGGATAAACCATGACTTCTTCAACACATAACATCTGAATTTAAAGTTTTAGATAAGACCTATTATTAAAGGAGCAATCCACCATCCATTATTACTGCCACTCTGCTTCTTTGGTTCTGAACCTTACTCAGCTCCTGCTGACTCTTCCCTAAGACATATTACTTTCATACTGAAAGAACCCCTAAAAAGCTACCCACTGGGCTTTTTAATTAGCCAGGTTTGAGGTGAAGAGTCAAAGTAGGAAAAGTGGAAAGTGTAACTAAGCTGTTATTCATTCATCTCCTTTAAAAGGCTGTTGTGATGATTAAACAAAAGTTGATAAATATGTACATTGCACATTCCAAGCAGTCAATAAAATGTAAATGGCATTTTGTACATCTCATAACTGAGAGGAAACTTGGGAATCATGTACATTCTTGGGTGGCTGGGTTTTTTAATATATTTCTCTCTTCCTAGTGCACATAAAATGTAGGCAAGTCCATGGATTTTAAGGAGTCTGAACAGAGTTCTCTCCACTGTTCCTCATTTATCCCTGTTCTGTCTGCCAACTTGCTGGTGAGCAGCAAGACTATTGTACTATCAGCTCTCTTCCCTCGTTTCATTGCAGTTCAGCCTAGCCTTCTAAGTTTCATTATTTAAACAATAATGAAAGGGTTTTTTAATCTTATCTTTTCCCACAGATTCATGCTTTATTTCATTAAGAGAACAAAACATAATAGCGGGTTTTGAACTCTGTAAAGGCAGGACAACAGCTGGCCTAACATTTTTGCTCACCTTATTTCGACATTTTTCTATCTGTTAGTCAATTAAATTTGACAATTAGAAACTCACCTCAGAATACTCAACAGCACAGCTCTGACTGAGAAGACCCAGTTTCAAAGCCACTTCCTACCTGATTAGGTCTTCCAATTTCAAGACAATGATTGTAATTCCTGGACTTCTGTCTTAAAACAAGAGCAACTGTTCCTTGTCAAATCCATGACAAGTAGTTAAATCTAGGCCTTTTTTTTTTTACCTTGTTATGTGCTTTTACTGAAAATAGAAACAAAGGAAAAAAAACTTGTTTGTGTTATCTTTCTCTTTAGGCAACCAAATGGAAAATTTTCAGATCAGGTGGATCTTTATCACACTGAAAATATCATTACTCACACAATTATGATTATCAAAACTGTCTCTAACTCCTGTATCAGGTCGTAATTTAAAGTTTTAGTGTACTGGAATATTCACTGCAAGAGAATGATAGGTTTGCCCAGTAGATAGTTTTCTTCCTTGTTAAGAAATATGCGCTCAGTTCCCCTCTGAAATTGTGTAGTTTCAATTTGCAGCCAGTGGAATTTGTTTGCTGCATTGAAGATAGTTCCATTACTTTAATTCTGTTCTCTGAAACAGTTATAATATATGACCATGGCAACACATAATCTTGGTCTGCTGCCTCTTGTCACCTTTCAAAAATAGTATCAACTCATTTAGCTCTACCACTGAAGATAATAGATGCAAAAGACACAGAGTATAACGAAATATATTTTAACTATATAATTTCTGACAAACAAGCAAATCTCTGAAGAAATTTTTTTTAGTCTTCTATGCTTAGTTGTTCTGCTGAAAAAGGCAGAAAATAATTTTTATTAAAATGCCCTTCTATTTATTTTCATTATTCTTCTTCTCTGAGAGCTAAGGAAGCCACCAGTATCTTTTAAGGGGAGCCATCTTTTTTACATTAACTTAGAGACCACCTTTTCCTGTAAAAATTTAAAAAAAGGCTACAGAAATATCACCAAAATGAAGGTCCTTTTTACCTTTACTGGTTTTGCATGCTTGTGTTAGAGACAATAGATTCATTCTATATTTTAACTGTTATAATCTAATGAGGGAATTGGTTTTGACAATAGAAGATGAAAAAAATTAAAACTGCCCTAAACAGAAAGAGGTGGAAAAACCACCAGTGTGACTGGGAAGTGCATTCGTCAAGAGGGACTTAGGATTAAAAGGATTGCCTGTTTATAGTGAAAGCAAAAGGAAAGAGGACCTTTACAAGTAATCAAAGAGGTCTGACTGAAATGAGCTGAATTGATGAAATCATTCCTATTGACATTTTCCTATAGTTAAAGATTCATTGGGGAGAGAACACAAATGAAGTCCCACTGTATGTCCTTTCTAGGAGAACATAAACGATTTTAAGGAAGATATCCTTCAGTCTCTTCTGTCATGGTAGCTTTGCTTTTTTTTGCAGTATTTAAGTGGTCACCCAGAGAGAAAATTGTTCTTTAGTGAAATGCATAGGTCATATGAAGTATAACAAAAGGGCTCTTTTTTATTCTCTGGTGTTTATTCATAAAATGTGGAGAAGTTTACAAAGCATTGTAACATGCACCTTCGCCTACCTTCCAGAATATAGAATCAGAGCCTTAGTTTTCAGGGTACTGCCCTAAGGTTATGAAATCTGGCTTTCAGTCCATACATAAAAACTGCTTGCTCATCTATATGAAGCAGCAGAGTGAAAAACCTTACTTCCAGACAGCCTGCAGTGAGGATATACTCTTAGATGCTGGGAAACACTGTGTTAAGTCTCTTGATGCTGCATTAGGTACTGAACTTGTTCCACTTGTGTCTGTCTGCTACCTGGAAAATGAGAGCTTTTGCTTTCAACTTTGTTGATCTAATTTTTCATGTCCTTTAGTTTTATTCCAAGTATTTTAAGGTCAATATTTATTGCCAGGAAGAATGGAATGAACCATGTTGGACAAAAGATTTTTTTCAAGAAAAAAAAAAGACATATGTTTTTCTACATGATTTTCTTCTTAGCTTTATGATTTTGCAATAAACTGAAAAACAAGTTATTTTTAAGTAGCATAAATACTCAAATCCCTTTTCTATATTACCAGTATGTTTTTTCTGCCACTGCTCAGAAGAAAAAAATCCAGAAGAAAAGCCAATACCTATTTTATGCTTCCCATGTATCTCATCATAGCAGAGCAGTATGCAGCTAAAGGGGCATGACCAGTTTCTGCTTCCTTTCAACTAGTTTAGCACTACAATGAGAAAACAGAGCTAGAAAATTGCACCTCCAGATGCATACTAAAATGGTTGTAACCCTCTTGGTACTGTATTTTGGATTGTATTTAGTACTTTTTTTGATGATATTCAGTAATTCTAAATATTCAGATATGAAATACACTAAAACATTATTTTATGTGGATATTGTGATCTGTTTTTTTCTGGTTAATTGACCATGAAGACATTATTGGAAATTGGATTTATTACAGATCTGTTTTATTAGTGGTATATTCAAGCCATGTTGTCTTTGTCTTGTTTATATCAAGTCTACTGAATAATGAAGGGAATAATCAGTATTCAGGTTTGAGAAGGGAATGATCAATATTCAGGTTTGAAAGAGTTTTTTCCAAGGGCTTGCCTTGGAATTTCAGCCAGATTGAAATGAATGTATACAGTCGGTGGAACAAAAGGTGAAAATGTTGATTGCCAGCAAAGAAAATAACAGCACCACCACTCTCCCCCAGAAAAAAATTAAAAAGGAAAAAGAAAAAAAAAAGTAAAACAAAGAAAGGAAAAGGAAAAGGAAAAGGAAAAGGAAAAGGAAAGGGAAAAGGAAAAGGAAAAGGAAAAGGAAAAGGAAAAGGAAAAGGAAAAGGAAAAGGAAAAGGAAAAGGAAAAGGAAGAAAAAGAAAAAAGAGAGAGGGAAGGTTCTCTTTCAATTCAGGAGCTATATTCATAACAAAATCTGAAAGAGCAGACAGTGAAAGCTGCGATTCAGCTTCTGTTTGAAGGTGGAAACACCCAAGTGTTGAAAAGCTCTTTCTACCAACATAGAACCATTAAGCTTATTAAGCTGCACTTGTATGATAAATTCTTTTTTTAAACTTAATGTCTTTCTTTCCATCTTTATTTAGTTATTGTTACAGATGAATCTCCTAATTCAATACTATTTATGAATTCTAGAAGAGAATGACCTCAGCAGCATGATTGAAAAGACAGAAAATGAATATGATTCTGTTATAGGTTATTGCTGGTCAGTGTCTTTGTTCACTTTGATTTTTGTTTTCTAAATAGTGATCTAAAAAAGTGCAAATGTTTTCTGGGGATTTTATCATGTTTAAAAATAGCACAGGGCATACATAAAAGAACAAAGCAGCCTCACTTTCACAGATACAGTTTAGGATGTAATCAAACAGCAAGTTCTAAAGGAACACCTGCACTGAAACCTTGCCCACCTCCTCCTACTTATTCTTCTCTGGCAGCAAGCCTGATCTGGCCTGCCAGCTCCCCTCTGCAAGCAAGGACAGCTGCAAGAGAGAAAGAAAGCTCATCTTCATCAAAACACTCTTTGAAGCTCTTCTGAGGATAAACATTCTTCATTTATTAACAGCTTAATGCTTTGATAAAAGCTCACTTTGTTAAGTAGTTTGGCTTTCAAGAACTGCCCACGTAGATATTTGCATGAAGTTTATAAGGACTTTCAGACAACATGGGATTGCCGGAAATATTGCTGAAGGCATAGAAATAAAAACAGAGACCATATTCCTACTAGGAAAAGAGAGGAAAAATCAAAGGAAACTTATGTTCGGCAGGCTTTACCATTTTCTGAATTATCATAGTCCTCTCTGTATGAAAGTGCCATTATATATAGTGCTGAATAGCTTTGCACTTGATTTTCAGTAAGTCAAGGCAAAGGAAAGTTTAACATGATGTATGCTGTTATACATATAAGCAGGAAAAAATACAATGAAAATTTCAAACCTAGTGCAACTTAAAGTAACAGTCACTTACATATTCAGGGGAAAAAGGAAGCAAACCAAAAAATGCTGCCTAGTCATAACACTTGTAACTAGCTAGTTTAGGTTATAATTTCTCCTAACTGCAGCAACAGGCAAGTAAAATTCAGTATGATATGAATTCCAGAATAAAAAAATCTTATATGTTATAAATCATTGATATCTGTCTTCACAGTTGCCTTTAAAATACTGCTGCTGCCATCTTAGAGTGAAGCCGAAAGGCTGAAACACCCCAAAGTTACTATCCAGTTGACTGTCCAATGAGACTATCCAACTGCGTGAACTAATTTTTTTGATTTATCTTATTAGGAATTAGTCCCTAATTTTTCCAGGGCAAAACCCACTTACCCTTACCTTCATATTTCATGAAATATTTTATAGTGACACATTGCAAGTAAAAACATTTATTTTGGTGGTAGACAGACTTTCTCATGTGACTTCAGATTAACCAAAGAGATTCATGTTGTTTTTTTTTTTTTTAATTGGAACAATTCAGAATAACTTGGTTAGTGTATAGAAAATATAGTGCTTAAAAGCTTCAAGTTCCCAGGGTTTTTAAGAAGGTTTCTTTGAAAGACATTCTGGTCTTGGCAAACATTAAGAAAAAAACATCCTTCTGAAAAAAAATGTTACTTCTCCATAGCTAAAAAAAAATAAAAATTAAAAATTCTTCATGATTAATTATTTCTTTGTATTTATTTAGTCATCTTCTATGTTTTTTTTGCTTTAATCTCTTTCCTATTGTATTTTTGAAATCTGTTATAAAAATATAAGCATTTTGAGTTCGGTGAGATTTTGGAAACTATTGACTGACAGCTATGCGTTTGTATTCCAAGCTGGGTAACTGACCAAATTAAGATCAGATAACAAAATACGTGGCCTACCATTGGAAAAACCTGAAAGGACTAAGCACTGAGGAAATTAATTGAAGACCCACTATAAAACAGAAGAAATGAGTAAAATAATCTATTGTTCTATTTTGCAAGAATGAGTCTGCAGGAAGCTGGTGAAATTAGGACCACAAAGATGATTAAGGACTGGAACATCTTTCACGTGAGGAGAGGCTGAGAGAGCTGGGACTGTTTAGCCTGGAGAGGAGAAGGCTCGATGGGGACGGGTCTTATCAATGTATATAAATTCACATGTGTGTGTGTGTGCAGGGGGAGGGTGAAGAAGAGAAAGCCAGGCTCTTTTCAGTGATGCCCAGTGCCAGAACCAGAGACAATGGTCACAAACTGAAATGCAGGACAATTCCTCTGAACATCAGGAAACATTTTTTTCACTGTGAGGGTGACTAAGCCTAGATTTCCCAGAGAGGTGGTGGAGTGTCCATCCTTGGAGGTAATAAAACTCCAACAGGGCACGATCCCGAGCAATTACCTCTAGCTGATCCTGCTTGAGCGGGGAGCTGGACTAGATGATCTCAAGAGATCCCTTCCAGCCTCAGCCATCCTGTGATTCTGTGAAACACCTCCTGGCATGAGAACAATGGCTAAGGGCCAGGAAATGCTATCCATTCACCACGATAAAGAATGTTAATGGACTGAGTACAACAACAACAGAGAACTTGTTCCTGGGTGTTAGCACTTTGTTAAAACTAGGATAAGTATAAATACTTTTATGAATTTCAGCAATGTGATAAGTAAGTATTTACTTTTAGCTATAGTTTATTTAGTTAATGGGAACTATCTCAAATTTAAAAACAAATATATTGATTTGAAGAGATTTCTGCAAAAATCCTCAAATAGATAAGGTTTAGAACAGTTTATGACACGTAGGTTTTTCAAGATAAGAAATATTTTAAATTTATGTTGATGAAATTAGTCTTACGTAAGCTTATACACATTGCTGACAATTCCTGGTTAAATAACTCAATCATCACACATATTAAAGTCGTTTAATAATGCTTCTTTTTCTCTACCCACCCTCCCAAAAAAACCCCAATATGTTCAGCTTTTGTGTATATGGAAAAACATGATCTTCTTAGAACAGTTGTACCAGATTTACTTAGTTCCATAGACAGTAAATACTGCTAATGTCTGAGATGTTAAGATAATCTTCCTTGTAACTGAAGGATACTCATTGGGGTTGGAATAAATATCAGTATGAATGAAGCTTAAGTTTAAAATTTAATAGGCTAAACATTTTTTTTTTTTTTTGAGAAAAGAAAAATGAACTCATTAATTTCCTAGAATGGTTTCTTTAACCCTTTCGTTTCAAAACATAAACAATGATGAAGCATCTGATTTTCACAACTACTACTAGAAGGAAAAAAAAAAGGGTTGTTTTTTCAGCTAAAAGATACCCTCAGTGGGAAATATTATACAATGTCTTTTCATTCCTGGAAGGAAGTATCATAGTTGATTTATAGCCTTCACTCTCAAAATATGAAATCTTGTTCATCCAGCATTTACACAGCTTTTGGGTCTACTAGAGATGGAGTCAACTGTGTCAATAATTTAGCACACTACTTGTATTTTGTTAATGTTAGTTTTGGCATGAGTCCTGAGAGTTTCATACACCTGGGAAGAAAAATAAAGCTACTGAATTAATTTATATGGTAAAAGTCTATAATCTGTGTTTCTACTGTGAAAGAAAACCTTGGAAATTCTCAGACTCAATGCATTTTTCTGTAGAAGTACTCAACATTTCTCGTGAAACTAATACCTCTAATAATACTTTTAACATTCTTTAAAATCATGTGGCCATATTTTTTGTTATGCTTTATTTGTGTTATAAAGACTGATGCAATTAAAAATTGACAATTCTGCTGTCAGTTACTTTGGGACATGAGCTGGAGATATTGAGGTGAAAGGGCCAACCATTAAACTGTTAGGTACAACTATGTTAAACAAACACACATATACACAATAGGAACAAGGGAATGAGTTTTGTCTGTGGTTCAGTACTGAACATTTAATGGAAGTGCACTGCATATTGCATCTTTTCTTTTCAGTAGGCAACAGAGTAAATGAAAACAGAGGTGAGAAAAAAGATCCTGAAGCATTTCACAGATTTCCTCTGGCTCCTCAAAGCTTGCATAAGCAATCAGGAAGTTTGGAGCTGGTCAGAAGAGTCGGAGTTCCTTAACTTTCTTCTTTTGCCAAGTATTTCACAGAATATGAAGTATATTTTCTGTGGAGAGATTACTAAATACCAGCAGGTTTAAGGTTCTAACAGTACCTTGTATACAATAAAGTATAGAACTGTTATGATCATTATAATGATTATTATTTATTACACTCTCATCTTTAGTATGTTTCTGAATGACACAACATGATGTAAGTAAGCTTTGTGCAGGTTCAGCTCAGGGTTACAAGGCAATGCAAGGAGAAGAAAGAAGCCAATGTTCAAGAAAATACACAAGCAACATGTAAATTCAGATTAGGCAGGGAAGTAAAGAATATTTCCTCCCATTGAGGGGTTTGGAATTTTTTTTCACACTTCAGGGGACTAATAATTAAGATTGATATCTAGAAAATATCTTCTAGCTTCAATCATAGTTACCAAGCATATGAAGAGTAGTTTGAAGCAAGACTTTCAGATATATGTATACACATGCTGAGGATCCTCTTTGAGCCTTACTGACTTCCAAGGGACATTTTCTGTGAGTAAAGTTTCCTGCTAGTAATTGCTGTGAAAGGATTGTGATCTTTAAGATGCAGAAAGGAAACAAAAAAAAAGCCAAAAAATGACTGATGGGTAGCAGAAAAGGAATTATTGATGAAGCAGCTAGAGAGAATATGTAGTATGTGATTGCATCAAACTTTCCTTTGACACACAACCTGAGTCTGTAAGGAAAGAGTATTGCTGGAGTTAACAAAATAACAACATAAACCAATGTAAGTGATTTCTTATTAGATTTGTTCCAGAATATAAAACTTTCTAAGCTAAGAAGTTTTATGGGAAGAGCTTAATTTCCCTTGTCCAATTTTTAAGTCCCAGGAAAGGTCTGTTTAATTCAAATTCAATAGAAAACCTGCTAATTTTGTATTTGATCAAAAATTTTACCGGAAGTGTGTCAAACATTTCATAAGCAGACATACAAGAGATGGGATTAGTTTCTGAAACTAATTCAGGCAGCTTGACTCCAGGGACAGTTAAAGTTTACTAAACCTCATTTTTACATACAGTCAACTACTTTTGTCCACTTTTCTCTCTGTTTTCCCACACCTGTTTCTCCCTGATCCACCTTGATCCCTTCTCTTCCCTCCTTTTGGCTTTTCCTCTGAGCACTCCATAGTCTTACACAAATGACCACAACACCCTTAAACCGCTCCATAATAACCTTTGCACAATCCCCAAATGCTTTTCTGCTGCATCCCATAATAAGCCTTATCCCCCTTTTGTCAGTAGCCCCCTTCAGTCTGCAAGGATTTCTTGAGAGAGTTGGTTGGCTCCCCTCACTGGGTTTCACACCAGGGCAAGGAGCTGCTCTGTCTGCTGATCTGAGGAGTCACTGATTTGGGTGCGTTGCTTGCCCGTACCGGATTACAGAGTTTCCTCTGCCCATCGGTGCTCTTTCAGTCCACCTGTGTCTCTGTGTGCGCTGTGATTAGCAACATAACCTTAAAGTATGACAGAAGAAGATGGTTGTAGATCAGTCTGAAGATGAGGATTGCCAACAGCGGAAAATGACTATAAGCCTGCTGCATGAGGGCATGGTTGTCAAACACATAGTCAGAAACGTGGTATCAACCCAGAAAAGATGAGTAATCAAAGACCTTTAGATGTGTATTTTCACAGCATGTTCCACCAAGTTAAGTTACAGTAAAGACCATCAGTCTTTCCACAATATATTTCTTAAAGGGCAAGAGATGTGAAAAATACTTGCCCTTTTTCAGAACTGCATCTCCCTGATCTTTTGGGCTCAGCTAACGACCCAGATATGGGTTAATAACTTCTCATAATCCTGACTTTTGATCCAGCATCAGGCTGCTTCTGAAGACAAACCTATACAATAACCTTGTCTTTGTCACGAATAAAATTCTGTTAAGATAAATATTTGAAAGTAGTGGGGTTTGGGGCATGGTAGCGTGAAAAAAATATTTAATTGTACTTTATTTCCTCAAAATGAAGATTTAATGAAAATTTTTATTCCTCATATTCTTTGAAACAAACTTTAGAAATAAACATGTACAGAGGTAAAAGGTAAATATGGTGAGTCACCAGTAGAATAAAAGCTTCCTACAGAAGCTTAATGAGGAAACAATTGATGGGAATGCTTTAAGCAGATTATAGCAAGCCTGTGAATTAAGAAGAATCCCCCTATACCAAAAAAAAAAACCAACCCAAGCCAAACCAAACCCCAAACCTTTCAGTGTTCTACAGACTGACTAGAAAACTGAGTCTTTGAGATCTGGATTTCCTCTATGCACACTCCCAATATGTGTGCACTGCAGAGTGTAGCTTTCCAAAAGTAGATGGAGATTTTAATCCAAAAGAAAAGATGCTAGTATACTGCATAAAAATTTTTATTCAGAATTTAAATGTTTAACTGTTCATAATTCTGGTCATCATATTCTTCATCACATCAAACCAATATGTAATCCAAAGGTCAGAGCCTGTTATGTTGCTTCCGTAATGTTTGCATTAATTCTAGTTTTTATTTTAAAAGTTTTCTTTTCAGATCATGTCACTCCAAAAAAAGTAGGGGCTGTATCTTTAGAAAGTAGAAAGAGAAATATGAGAAATAAGGATGTTAGAAACAAGAAAATACTTTAGATGGCAAGATATTTTTGCAATGTGCTAGAACAATTAAATGAATTATTTCATTTAATCTCCATACTAAACACCGGTATTTCTCTAAAGAATACAGTGAGATGAATAAACAGACCTAATGGGTATGTAGATACAGTTTTCACAAAATAAGAAATATCTTGAGAATTTTAATGTTTAAAAGACTGATGTAGCTGCAACCACTAGGTTAGACCTCCAAAATAATTGTACAAGTATCAGCTATCACTGTGATTGACCAGTTTAATGATTTATAAGCCTAAAAACTATACAGAATTAAAAAAAAACAGTGTAATAATTATAAGACTATTTTGTGTACTTTTTCTGTAAATCAGAATTTTCTTTATGTTTTTAGCTAAAAAATTAGCTAAATTACCTTGAGTTTTGTTTTGTTTTGTTTTGTTTCTTTGTTTTGTTGGTTTTTTTAAATCTCTTATATAACTGAAATGAGATTTACAAACAAATCCCTCAAAATTTAGAAAAAAATGATAAATTTTTCGTCTTATCTATGAAGAATACCCTGTACAATTCAAGTTAAACTCAAATTTGATTAAATAAAAGTAAGAGTGAAAAATAAAGTAAAAATAAGACTGAGAACAACAATATAATGATTACAGTAGTGTTTATGTTCTGTTCTCGCTTCACTGAAATATTCCAAAGATCTATCATTGATGTTCTTTTATACAAAAATTCTTGGCCGACAATGCAAATGAAACTACAATTATGTTAAATAGACTGTCTAGTTTGATATTAAACAACAAAATCCATTAATCTCTGTTACTTCCTGGTGTTTCTTTCTGTATATAAGGGAAGGGGGAGAGCAGAACAGGACTGGACCAGACAAAAAAGTAAAATCACAGGATTATTTTTCAGTCTATTTCTTTTAAATACAAGAATGACTAGCTGGGGACCTTCATCCACAGTGGGTAGAGTATGTACATGTTCAAAGAAGAAGAAAGGAAAAAACCTGATAGCCTAACTGAAAGCAAAATAATTTTATAAATATATTTATTTTTTTTACTGTATTGCCATGATCTTGGAAATCTCTTGGAAATCACTGTTACATGTACTTACCTAAATATTTCTGTTATAAGTTTTTTCAGGCTTTTAAATTACCTAATTAATTTATGTCACTTGGAATTTCTTTTCACATTGTTATTCTTCTGCCAAATCACTGCATCTGAAACTGTTATCAGTCAGGAAATTACATAGATTTAACTTTGATTCAATTTTTAAAGATGCATGTCTGATACGATATTTATATGGGAAAATCTTAAATTAGTAAGGTTTGCCTAGTTTTAGTAGCTCTGACATTCAATACATGAAATTCAGATAAAAATCTGTGGTAACCTCAGTTACTTGGGAACTGGGTTCGTATTAGTGAAGCAGAAATATAGAACAGTTGAAAAAGACTTAAAACATTTTCAGCACTGACTTGTCTTGTAGAGTCTTAATAAATTTTTGAAGAGTCTTATATAACAATATTTTATTGCAATTGAAGAAAAAATATGACAATTTTTCATACAGTGTTAAGAAGTGATGAATACAAAAATAATAAAAGAGATTTTGATAATGTCACCACATTTGACTTATCTTGCATGAAAAGGTCAGAGTCAGAGTATTTTGTAAGATTCAAATGAAATCTCAAGACATATAGGGCAGAAAATTCAGTAGTTATTTGGCTATATTAAAAGGTTACTGGTTCATACGCAGAAACGTGTCTTTAGCTTTGACATGCGGAGTGCACTATCACAAGAGGTGTTCATATCCGAAGTTGCTCTTTTAACCTGCATTTCTGTGGATGTGTTGGGATAGATTAAGGCTATCAAGGAGATCAAAACCAAAATAATTTAAATATAAAGAACAATTTTATAAACAAAGAAACAGGAAGTTTTTTATGCCTTGTATTTAAAACTCATATTTCTGAAAGGTAGTGTTTCTCTTCTTACCTATGTCTAACAACTGTAAACTAAGTAAGAACTGGAAAGTAGGTTGAAACACTTGTTTTAAATATCTGTATTTTGAAATGTGGATTGTGAACTAGCAATGAAGCATTTAAATACTAATTTTATAAACATTAGTGTCAAATAGACAATAATATATTTGCCCTAGAGCACTAAAGTTAATTGAAAAGCTAACTTTTGGACATAAAAACTGTTGGTTTTCCCATTATTAAAAATATTAAATATTTATATATATTTAAAATTTACACAAACACAAGCCCTGTTTTGTCTTTTATTTTACTTTGAAATAATTATTGTTTTTATCTGAGAAATGAACAGCTTCTACATCTATCTTGGGGATTTTTTCCTCAGCCAACAAATTGCTACAATGAGCTAGAATTCTGATATGGTGTTAATACAACACCAAGTAGCAAAATCCCAAAGGAAACTAGATCTTATCTCTTATGACTAAAAAAGTAGCAAAGAAATAATCATGTAAGGTATTTGTCATATGATGTAGAACAGATAAAATTCATGTTTGTGCATAACGCCTGCAAGAACTTTATCATTCTGAAGTCTTAACATGGGGTCATACAAAGTTCTTTTTGCACTTAACACAAGAAACCTATTCCACAAAGTGAAGATTTTCACTGTACTACCCTGTCTATTGTACTCTACAAGCCACTGCCTGGACTTTTAAGTTCAAGAAGAGATTCTGATATCCAAACACTGATGTCCCAGGAAGGAGTTTGGAGATGAGTGAGGTGTTTCAGTCAACAGGGGCAGGATTCAGCTGTGCAGACGTGAAGTATTCCCTGCATTGGCATAGGAAGGGCAGATGTGACTTTGGACCTGAGGAGTGCCATCTGAGATGCTTCAGCTGTTGCTCCAGCAGAGTTTGGGTCTTTCACAGGCCCTATGCCATGTCTCTTAGCCCTACAGGGAGATCTTATCTGTCTAAGGTATCCCATATGGGATAAGATACCTCATATGTGAGTAGCTGAATCAAGCGTACGGAATGCAGAGCTATCCAGATCATCCAAAACACCTGTACTTGATCAACTGAGCAGATTTTCACAGAATCACAGAATAGTCAGGGTTGGAAGGGACCTCTGGAGATCATCTAGTCCACCCCCCCTGCCAGAGCGGGGGCTATCTTTTTGATACAAAGGTAGTACTGATTGAATTTCTATTGACAATTACAAGAACTTAGGCATTTAACACACACATACATTGCTGACACATAATTTATATATCAAAAAGTGTAACAGAATACCACCATTCCAAGAAATCTGTGTGGGAGAAGCTCAAAAGGAAGGAGAAATCAATAAAGATTTTCAGTGTAGGGTAATTTAAATAAATCTATATGATTTTTTTTTTCAATTTGTAGGGAAGCAAGATCAAGTCTGCACCCAAGCTAGAATAGATACTTCACATAGTTTAAACCCAAGATTTGGCAGACTTGAATATTTGAAAACCTGGAAAACTTTCTTCCTAAAAGCATAATATTCATTTTAAAGATGGTGTTTCTGTGTTCCTGCAATGTCCTGTGGTGCCCATATTGATAATTACTTCCCTACCTATTGGGACCCAGAAAATGCTTGCTAAAAAATTAAATAAAATGTAATACAGCTGATGAGACATTTCAGTTTTATGTATCCATGGCATTATGATATTAGAACACAAGATCTGTTTCCCTGGATCAACAGCCTGGTCCAATTTAGTTTCTGATACAGGATGCGTTTAGTTGGTCTGAAGGAAGATGTAAAAGTTATTTTACAACTATCTTCTCCTTGTCTCCACTTTGACCTTGAATAAACAGATTAGTCAGAGCCTTGAGATATGATATTTTATAGCACTTACATATATTATTGTTTTAGTTCATTTTTGCAGCTGTAGATTTCCTTGATATTTATATAATATCTTTAAAATGTCATTAAATTCTGAGTCATGTCAAATTTCTGTGAGACTGCGTTTAACTGTGGAATTATATGAATGAAACATGAATTTATTTCTAGTGATTTAGAATTTCCTGTCTTGAAGTATATCTTACCCTTGTGTACGGGATAAAAAAGTTTTTCATATGTATTCCCTATCATGTATTTATTATTATGCATATTTACAACACATCTTCCATGATTTGTCCAGCTTCTATGTCTCCCTTTCAGTTGAAACAATTTCAAAAATTGTTCAGTCTTTCTAAAAATGAAACATCAATAACTGGAAAGAGCTGGAAAATGAGAGAGAAGAACGTGGGAAAGAAAGTAGCAACAAGCCAATCACAAGCTATTACTCAAGGGAATCAGAGATCAATGAAGTTATAGGCTTTCACTCAACCAAAGCACATTCTGGTTTTGTGTATGAGGAATACTTTTGGCGAACAGTTTGATTTCATCTGCCCTGATGTTTCAGAGTCACTGGTAAAGTGCTTTCTCATCTGCCCAGGTGACTGGATACAAAACAGAATTGCAGAGGGAAGTAGGAGGCAGAAGTGATCCCTTTACATCCCATGGTCTCTCCTTCCTCTTAGTCAACCCACCCAAGGTAGCAGGGATGAGGAAATTAGTGATTGCACTTAGAGCCAAGCAAATGGTTCTACATCAACAGCACCTGAAATTACCATATTAAGGTCAGTAGAAGAAGTGACAGAAAAAAAGTTCTCTTACCTCCCATTCCCCCAATAGTATTGTGATAGGACAAGACATCAAAGGAGAAAGCTTCTTTCTTCCTCAGATCCCACTCATCTCTTTTTTTTTTTTTTCCTATTAACACTAGAAAGCTATAAAACTACCAGTGGCATATTGTGCCTTGTACATATATCAGAGGGCTCCAGTACCCGTATCTCTGTCCTACTCCACGTTGAAGTGCTAGAAAATGTTACCTAGATAAAAGCATTTATCAATCATAGAAAACCATAATATGTTTTGTAGTGCATTTGGTTTATAATATAGTCAGTCATACATTGTTCTTTATGTTTGTTGGTTTTGTTGTATTTTATTCATCCCTTATTAGAAAAAGTTTTTTTTAATTGTTGGATTATTACTCACTGACCATGGAATAACTAAGGTTTACTAACTGTCCAACAGAAACAAAGAAACCAACCAACCAAGAGTTTTGGAATCAAAGCTCTTTTCCATCATGGGGTATACTCAGCCTACCATGGTAGTAGCTCTCACTAGAATAGAGAGCTTCAAATCAGTTAGCTAGTTCATGAATACTGGCAAACAAGTAGACAAAATGGAATTCTGCATGTCAAAACTGACATAAGCATAGTCCAACTAATGGAAATCACCTTGTCTATAAGGGTCAAGAATTTGGAAAAGTAAATTAATAAGAAATTTCAAGTCATGGAAGTCATAAAATATGCCTAATAGCAAACATTTTAGGAATAAGAAGTTTATGAATAATTAAACTACTAATAGTAATACAAAGGTTAATGTGGCTGGAAAGGTTAAACCAGACATTAAAAAATGTAACAGAGAGGGTTTTTTTACAGCATTCATTTCCTGGAGCTATAACAGAATAGACTATGTCAAAAGGGCTAGAACATAGTTTTCCTCGTTCTGTTACAATGGAAAACAAACGGTTTGAATTTCATCTTCCTCATCCTGATATAAATCAGAACAAACTGCAGGGAGTCAATGGAATTTCTCTGGGGTAAAACTAGGGGCACAATAATTATAGTCAAGATGTTAAAGGATTGGATGAAATGGTATAGTGGAGGGAAAAGATATTTAAGGAAGAAAAGAAACATGAATTTTGAATTGTAGGTAGATGAATGTATACAAAAATGATGGATGTCAAATAAAATTTGAAAGCATATTTTTATCATATTTCCTGCTCCTTTCTTTCGTTATTCACTGGTCTTGTCTTTCCTTATAGAGTTATTTTTTTCTACAGGGATTTATATCCACAGATCAGGATTTCTCCTCTACAACACACACGTGCTCAGTCCCAGAGTGATGGCCGCTGCTCCTCTGCCACCACATGGACCTGGGGAACCAGGCACTCAGTCCGACCACTTGATGTGCCAGGCTCAACTCGGGGTCCAGCACCTTTGTGTAATGACTGCACTGTGGACTCAGCCTGCTGCACTGAGTCTGACATATGCGTCTGTGTTTCTGCCCCACAACAAGGGACCGTTCTTTTAAACTATTTTTCACTTTCTGTATTAGACAGATAGCCTAAGCCTCCAATGGTTTTTCTAATCATGTAGCCCCAGGCCAATCTCTTTGTCTTTCTCTATATCTAAGGCCAAAGAGCAGTTGTCACCAGGATTTCTGACACCCTCTGCTTTCCCTTCTCAAATTTGCTACAACAATGTAGTTATGCATTACACACTTAGTCTGGTGCATCTTTGTTTTCCAGATCATCTATATTAATCTAGTCAGTTAGAGGTGGTCAGATGTAGTCAAGGTCTCTTTCACTGGGGAAGTGCTTCTGGGTAAGTTTCACCCCATGACACCGTGACATTATGAACGGACCTTATGTCTACGGCTGAATTTGTGTTTGAAAACTACTGGAAAAAAAAGTATATAAATGCATGTCTTTTGGTATTGCTTCTTATACGTATAATTTACACAACATCCTTGTTTATAATATTTTCCCTTTTCCATTCTTCCAAAAATTTTTAAAAATAAAAAGTTCTGTTTGTGTCATTTGTTAAAAATCTTCTTTAAAAGTATTTTTATCCCAAATTACTAGATTTTTATGTGAATAAATATATAGGGAGAAGAGGTGCAACGTTTAACATGGATAAACTTCCTTTAAAATTAAGTTTCTATATTGCCCTTTCTGTATTTTCTTTGAATGAATCTCCCACCCTATTCCCACAAAAAAATATTCTTGCAAATAACAGAATTGCATCTTGTTCATTATGACACCCACTAATCATACAGTATAAACAGTGGGAATAGGCTGCTTTCTAATACTCATTTATATGCCTTTAAAATCCTATGGTACAGGTTAATTTGAAAATCACAGATGTAAGTATGATGGTGGTATAAATTACAGTGGACATTTCAAAGTGTGTGCTATTCATCAGCATTTTGTGCATTGTGATAAGACTAGGAAGTCTTATAAAAGTTCAATTGCTACAATTATTTTTGGAAAGAGAACTTTTTTATAGTAATAATTCAAAGGGGTTCATCCTCCTAATATATATTCTTTTTTTAAAAAAAATATTATTAACTGATAACCTTAAAAAAAATCCAGCAAGCAAAAGCTATGACAAGAACAACTCTTTAAATTTGTTGTGGATGCTTAGAAGGTAGACCAAACATTCATGGAAATTTAAGGAATAAAATGTATTATAGAGATTATATCTCATGTCAGCTAATTTTAAAATAAGTGAAGTTCTAACGTAGATTTCATTATAATTAAAGGTTTTGGAAATACTGAATTTTACTTCGTATGTATGTATCTGCATACTTTATTATTTGTATTAAATCAGTTATTGGTTCAAAATAAATTAAATAATAAAAAAACACAGATCTAAATATTGAAAGGCATAATGAAAAAAAAGAAAGGACCCTTTTTAGCAGAAAAATGTCTGTATTCTACCTTCTCTTTGTTCTTTGTATGTATCATCCTGAACAGAAAAGAAACAATAGCAGAAAATACTCTAGTTAATCTACAGATATAATTATGCTATGGCTTTTGAATAAGAACTCTAGAGCATGTGCATACAGACTGCACTATATTAAAGAAGAAAAGGGGAAACAACTGTCAAGAACATGATTTGTTTTCTATAAGCAAATCTTAATAGTTTATAATAGACATCAAAGACTCAGTTAATGCAGAGGTATCAGCAAGTGTCCTAGGAAAGCTAGAATAAAATATGCAATTAGGTAAGTCACTACAGTAAGCACTGAAAGTCACAGAGAAAAGTCTCAGAAACAAGTGACAGGGCCTTAACAAGCAACGTGGTTTGCCTCACTTGTTTCATTGATCTTGATTACACCAAAGAATTTCAGGCACTAACTCCCAAGTCATGGCAGTCTGACAAGATGATGCGATGGTAGGTTCTCAAATAGGAACTCTTAATTCAAAGAACAGTTATGTGATCTATATGATCAGATTAGCTTCTAAAGACATCAAAAAGATATTAAAACCATGAGAGTTGGGGAAATCTGTTCTGGAGCAGAATTCTAAAGAATCCATGTGCTCTGAAACTTTCAGAAACAGTTTTTTTTTTGTCAAAATTATGGCAACTTGTATACGTAAGACTTCCTTCAAAAGGAATTTTGCCTGTAGAGAAAGCTGAAAGAAGGCTTTGTTTCATCTCTGTTATTACAAAGATGAACAATGGACAAAGAACACAGAGAGTGGTGAATCGCAACTTTTCATTTTATTTAGGGTTATTTCCCTTGAGCTCTTAGAGAGGTATTCAGTGAAATTCCTAGGAAACTACATGCCAGAGAACTAAAATATACGCTATTATATTTCTGAAAGTGCCAGAAGCTACCTTCTACGACTGAAATAATGCAAAAATATTGATCAGTAAAGTAGCTGAATAATTTGTTCATCAGTTCAGAGGCACTGACTGCTTTAAATATTTCATCTTTCTTAGGCTGATGGAGGCCTAGGAAGAACATGAAGAATTAAGAAAATACATATGGTGCATGAGAAAGCTTTTACTTTCTCTTTCTCTTTGCAATGCTTTGAAAAAATAAAGTTGGTGCCACAAATGCTCACTTTTCTATTATTTATCTTAATTTGCTTTGTTTGATCATATTCTGGATCAATGAAGTGCAGCTATATGAGATAGCAGTAAATAATACTTTATCTAGATCCTCACTTCAGCGAAATATTTCTCTCTGTTGTGTTGGATTCGTTCAACCTCACTTTAGCTTGTGAAAAAGTTAAGTGTCACCTAGGCTTTCTCTTTAGTTCATGGAAAGAGATATTCATCCAGCTAACATTGAACAGGTAGTTTAGAAGAGATGAGTGGTTTCCATTGACTACAGAGAAAGAATAAACTAAGATTAAAACCTAACTTAAAAAGTTAAACAGATGGCTACAGATAGTTGGGAAATAAACATTTGTTAGCTTCAGCTGAAATACATACCATTGCTTCACTGCATAAAACTATCTGTATATATTTCTATACGTTTGTCCCATAATATTTCAATATTTATAATCTTTGATGTCACTAATAAGGTGTACAACATGGTTCTCTGCTTTCTCAGTATTTGATTACCACTCCCATTCTCAGCTTCTGAAGTAATAGATTATGACCCCAAACAGGCATAATCAAATGCAATATTTATAGAATCATAGAACAGTATGGGTTGGAAGGGACATTCAGAGATCATCTAGTCCAACCCACCTGCCATCAGCAAGGAAATCTTTCACAAGAACAGGTCGCTGAAAGCCCATACAACTGACCTTGGACACTTCCAGTGATGGAGCTTCCAAAACTTATCTGGGCAACCTGTTCCAGCGTCTCACCATGCTCATTGTACAAAATTTCTACCTTATGTCCAATCTAAATCTACTTCCTTTCAGTTTAAAACCATTGTCCCTTGTCTTGTCTCTACTAGCCTTGGTAAAAAGGCTCTCTCCATCTTTCTTACAAGCTCCCTTTATGGTAAAGCCCCAGTAAAGTCTCCCTGGAGCCTTCTCTTCCCCAGGACAAGCAATCCCAACCTACTCAGCTTTTCTTCAGAGAAGAGATGTTCCAGCCCTCTGATCATTTTGTGTCCCTCCTCTGGAAGTGCTCAAGCAGGTCCATGTCTTTCTTGTACTGGGGACCCCAGAGCTGGATGCAGTACTCCAGGTGGGGTCTCACCAGAGTGAAGCTGAGGGGGAGAATCACCTCTCTTGACCTGCTGGCCACAATTCTTTTGATGCGTTCCAGGATCCAATTGGCTTTCTGGGCTGCAAGTACACATTTCTGTCTCAAGTCCAAGTTTTCATCCACCAGTATCCCAAGTCCTTCTCTTCAGGGCTGCTCTCAATTTATTCCCCAGTCTGTATTGACACAGGGAATTACCCTGACCCAGGTGAAGGACCTTACACTTGGCCTTATTGAACTTCATGAGGCTGTCACAGCTCCACCTCTTAAGCCAACCTGTCAAGGTCCTTCTGAATAGCACCCCTTCCCTCTAGCATATCAGCTGCACCACTTAGCTTGGTGTCATCTGGAAACTAACTGAAGGTGCACTCAATCCCACTGTCAGTGTCCCTGATTAAGATATTAAATAGTTTTGGTCCCAGTATGGACCCTTGAGGGACACCACTGGTTACTGGTTTCCACTTAGACATTGAGCCATTGCCAGTAATTCTTTGGATGCATGAAGTCAATTCCTTATCCATCTAATAGTCCAACCATCAAACCCATACCTCTTCAATTTAGAGGCAAAAATGTTGTGGGGGACCATATCAAAGGCCTTACAGAAGTCCAGGTAGAGGATATCAGCTGCTCTTCAGTTGTCCACTAATGTAATCACTGCAGTATACAAGGCCACTTTTATTAGTCAGCCAAGACTTGTCCTTGGTGAAGCCATGTTGACATCGCCTCCTTGTGTTCCATATGTTTTGTCTTCCCGTAGGATCTGTTCCATGATCTTATCAGGCACAGAGGTGGTCGATAGTCCCCTGGGTCCTCCTTATTACACTTTTTTAAAATGGGTGCGGTATTCCCTTTTCTTCAGTCACTGGGGGTTTCCCCTGACTTCCATGATTTTTCAGATATGATGGAAAGTAGCTTAGTGACGACATCTGCCAGTTCCCTCAGGACCCTGGGATGCACCTTACTGGGTTCCATGGTCTTGTGTATGTTTAGGCTCTTCAGGTGGTCTAAAATCTGATCTTCTACAATGGGAGGATCTTTTTTCCCCCAGTCCCTGCCTTGAGGTTCAGGTACTTGAGAGATGTGGGAAGTGTAATTGACAGTAAAAAATGAGTGGAAAACATTGTTGAGTACCTCAGCCTTCTGCATAATAGTTTTTACTAGTTCGCCTTTCTTATTTATTGAAGGATTACATCTTCCTTTTCTGAGCAATGAACCTGTAGAAACCCATTTTCTAATTCTTTATATTCTTTGCCAAACTCAGCTCTAACTGTGCTTCAGCTTTCCTAATCCCATACATACACACCTGGGTGGTGTCCCAGTATTCTTCCTAGGACACCTATCTCTGGTTCCACTGCCTGTGCATTTCCTTCTTACACTTTACTTTGACCAGGAGGTCCTTACTCAACCATACTAGTCTTCTGTCTTCCCTGTCTGACCTTCTCTCTGAATCAAGAGTTCCCAGAAAAAGGATGTCCTTAAAAACCTTTCATCTCTGTTCTGTTCCTGTATCATTGAGGGCAGTTTCCCGGGGGGGGCAGCCACTAATTCCTTAAATAACTGAAAGCTCCTTTTCTTAAAATTCAGGGTCCTGACTCTACTCTTCCCCTGGCCCATATCCTTCATGATTGTGAATTCCACCAGGAGATGTTCATTGGAGGCCAGCCTGCCACCAATCTTGACCTTTCTAATTAGTTCATCTGTGTAGGTAAGCAACAGGTCTAGTAATGCTTCTTCTTTGGTTGGGATGTCTATCACCTGGATTAAGAAATTATCCTCAGTGCACTCCAAGAGTCTCCTGGACTGCTTTCAGCTTGCTGTGCTGCTATATTCATACCATCTTTAGCGTTTTCTTCCAAATCCCCTTATATAGCAGAGCATTGTTAGTATTTTTTCCACTTAGTCGAAGTAAAAACTGCATATATTTATGAATAATGATCTCCTCAAATATAACCTTGATTCTATGAGGATAAAATGTCAAAAGGTGCTTTTTTTCCCATAAATAAGCAGATGCCAAACATTAACGTCATTTTTTCACCTCTTTAAATATTTTTGCTTCACAGAGGAGGATAGCAAGGATAACAAAGTATGACATTACAGACACTTTCCACTTCTTTTTTAGAGAAACACATGAATATGAACGTAAAGATCCAGAAAATATTTTCAGGTTTTAAACATCTTGATGTGATTTAACTGTGGTTACTTTTGTTGTTCTACAGAGAAAAAAAGGTTCATAAAAAATACATAATTGATATCATCCTGGCAAATAAAATGTGTTCATCTTGAGATACACCAGATACAACAACCTGACAATGGAAAAACTAAAAAAAAAAACCAAACCAACCCCCAAATATCTACTTCTTTATACCCATGTACATATATATTTACACATATGTATTTAGACACATGCACACAAACAATATAAGTAATTGAACTCAATATTAGATTTTATATGAGTAAATATTGTTATAGTGAGCAGAATCACAGAATCACAGAATCACAGAATAGTCAGGG
>VZSZ01009247.1:2482-19869 GCA_013398815.1 Ibidorhyncha struthersii
AGGAGCAGCCCCAGGCCCCCGGCACCCTGCTGCTGGATGCAGCCCTGGCTGCGCCCCTGGCAGGCGGACGCTCGAGGGGAGCCAGCGGGCTCGGCCACCTCCAGGTCACTCCCTGCCGCTCCTCTTTGCAGACGTGGCAGTGTCCCGCACCCGCAGCTCTGCCTGGCCCTGGCCACGCTGCAGGTGCTGAGCAGCGGGAAGGGGCCAGACGGGGACACCGCAGAGGAGGAGGAAGGCAAGGCCACCAGGTCCCTTGTGCTCACCTGGCCATGCGGGTCCTGCGTCGTCACGTTCTGGTGAGTCTCAGTGCCACGTCCCACGGCAGGGCTGGGCAGCGCCTCTGTCCTGCCCCACGGGGCTCTCTCCTGCCCCTGTGGCCGTCCCCATGGGGCAGGGCTGTGCCGGAGCCCGCCTCTGCCCGCAGGCTGGGGACCAGCGGGCACTCAGGCTGTTGCTCCTCTCTTTCTGCAGCTCCCGGGTGGTGAAGGAGCTCTGGCTCAGCGCGCTCCTTGGGTAAGCCCTGCCTGGCAGTGCAGCCTGGGCAACCCGTGCTCACAGCACGGGGGGATGCTCCAGGCGCAGACGCACCATGCGGAAACACCGCTCCCCAGCCGGGGACAGGTGCCCCCACGGCTGCGGGCAGCTCTCCAGCGGGCAGAGCTGGCGCAGCTGCTTCGCCCAGCCCCGTCCAGCCAACACCTGCCCAGCCCCGTCCTCACCGCGGCCGCTGCTCTCCGCTCGACTGCGGTGGTACCCGGCTGCTTCGGGGCACCTTGGAAGCGCTCCCAGGCTGGCAGGAGAGGGACAAGGCAGCTTGGGTCTCACACAGCTCTTTCTCTGCCCCTTCCCCATGCACAGGCCACCACAAGGAGTGCAGGGAGCCCGGGTGACCCAGCTGCCCTCCATCAGGCTCCTGCTGAAGGAGCTGAGAGGCCGCAGTGCTGTGAGTGTCCCTCCCGTCTCCGCTCTGCCCCCACAGCCTGCTCCAGCCCAGCATCAGGTGCATCGCTTCTCACCTTCTGCTCTTTTCCCCTTGCCCAGGCCACGACACTCCACGCCAGCAGCCTGGAGAGGCTCATGCAGGGCCAGGCAGAGGTGAGCATCGCTCGGGCTGAAGTCTCGGCCATCTCCACCTCTCACACGTGGCCAGGGGCCGATGCAGCTCGCCGCGGGCCCTTTCTGCTGCGGGGCTGCTCGGTGAGCGCAGTCCATTTCTTGCAGGGTTGTCCCAGGCAGCGGCCACCTCCCATCTCCTCTGGCAGCCAAGGTGGACTTGGCCATGCAGCTGGTGAGTTTGGGGAAGACGGGGAAAGAATGGCCCTTCTCCTCCCGCAGGGGGGCACTCGCTCTGCACTGGGGCTGCGGGGGGGTTGGACTAGATGATCTCCAGAGGTCCCTTCCAACCCTTACTTTTCTGTGATTCTGTGATTCTGTGCTGCTGCCTTTCCCGCAGGACACATCCCTCCCTATCGCTCTGCGGCAGGAGAGAGCTGAGCCCCCAAGGCCGCTCCTTCCCAAACAACGCCTCTCCCTTTCTTTCAGTGGCGGGGGGACACCGCTGGGAGGGTCCAGGAACACTCGGCTGGAGCTTCTCCTCCACGGCTCTTTGCTCTCTTTTCCTTGGCAGCAGGCAGGACCCGCGGGAGGAGGAGGTTTCTGCCCTGGCCATTTACACGGCGAGGGACCTCCACCGCTGCAGAGGCGCACGGGACGTCGGGCTCTGGTGGCAGGGGGGCTCTCTTTGGCCGGCCTCTGGCAGACCTCTGCAGCCAGGACGGCACGCTGCCCCAGCCCATCCAGGTGAGCATGCCTCCGGAGAGGCAGTGCCCAGAGCAGAGGGAACCCAGGTGGGGCTCGGGGAAAAGCCGGCTCCTCCCCATGTCACCCACCCCTGCATCCTGACCAACCGAGAGCTGCAGGGCTCTCCACGCTTGCTCCTGCCCCTAAGGCAGGTTCACCTCCCCCAGGGCCTGTCTCCAGCCAAGCAGCTGTCCTCTTCTCTGCCCTGCAGGAGCTGCTGGCTCTCCTGCACCATCATGGGCCATCCACGGAGGGGATCTTCCGGCTGGCCGCCAGCGAGCGCGCCTCCCGGGAGCTCAGGGAGGCCCTCGACAGTGGAGCAGAGGTCCAGCTCGAAAGCCAGCCTGCGGAGCTGCTGGCCGTCATCTTAAAGGTGAACCCTGTCGACCCGGGGCCGGAAGCTCCCACCTCTGTCGGTGCCGATGGGCACCTGCGAGAGCAGGAGCCGAAACCCGGCCGTTTGCTCGTGAGCCAACATGCCGGGGATGCTGCCGCTGCTCCCGGCAGGAGTGCTCAAAGCCTCACCCGCAGCCTTTGGCATTGCAGGACTTCCTCCGCAAGATCCCCTCCAAGCTCCTGCAGGCAGGGCTCTATGACGAGTGGATGAGCGCCCTGCAGAAGACCAGCAGGCAGGAGAAGCTGGCAGCACTGAAAGAGTAAGTGTGGCCAGCAGCCTGCCTGCCGCGCAGGGACTGGCAGAGGCCGGGACTTGCCTGCAAAGGGACGGCCTCCTGGAGAAAGCTGTGGTCTCCGGCAGCCACCTCTGGCTGCTGTGGGCTTGGGTTTGGGGGGAAAGTGGCAGAGAAAAGCACTTCTCTCTTTGGAGCGCTTTGGGCAGGCATTGGGGGTTGCTCCACAAAGGGACTCTTGCCAGAAGGGCAGGGTGGGAGGGAAGTGGCCATATCCCAGCAAAGGCAGTCCCTCTGCTGTAGACCAGGCGTGGCCACGGAGCCTTCTGTTAGGTGGGCTTGGGTGAGATCAGCCTGGGAGACTTGTGTTGGCAAGGTCTACTTTATTAACGTTGTGTTCCTGTTTCCTCAGGGTGGCCAGCAAGTTACCCAAGGCCAACCTCCTGCTCCTCAAGACCTTACTGTCCCTGCTGCAAAATATCAGCAGAAGTGTGGCCACCAGTAGGATGACTGCCCGAAACCTGGCCATCTGCGTGGGCCCCAACATCCTGAGCCCACCTGAGGAGCAAACGCTTCCCCTGGACATGCTGGTGCAGGTGACGGGGAAGGTACGCTGTGTTTACCAGCCAGCTACAGCCTTGCGAGCCCACCCGAGCTTTGCTGCTCAGAGCAGCCTGGCTGCCTCCTCCCTTCCGCAAACACTCTTGGACGGGAAGAGCTGCCAGAAAGAGCCACCCTACAGCCGCAGCTTTCTGCGCAGAAGCAAGGGTCAGGAGCCGGAGAGGCTGTCTGAGGTGTTTTCAGCCACCTAGCTGGAAACCAATGGTTTGCTGTGTGCAGGTGACGCAGCTGCTGGAGTTCCTCATTGAGCACCATGAGGAACTCTTTGAGGAGGATGTGGCTGGGCTTGCCAGGGTGTTGCCTGAGGAATCGCCAGCCCTGGGCCTGCAAGCAGAGGTATGTCAGGGCCACAAACAGCATGACAACAGAAGCCTCCCCCCTCAGAAGGTGGGACTGCTGCCGCAGGGACAAGCAAGGTCATCCAGCAGCCTGCAGCTCTGCCAGAGTGCAGAGTAAGGCTCATGCTGGTTGGCCATGGCACTTTGTGTGGGGACCCCACCAGAAGTGGCTCAGCTGAGCTGAGCAAACCCACCCAAGCGATCTGCCTTTCAGAACTAAGGCAGCAACTGGGCAGGTAGGTCCTTGCCACCTCTTACCTTCCACATTTCCATGGCAGGTGCCTCCAGTCACTCCAGAAAGGCAACATCAGATGAGCTCATCCGAGAAGGGCAGGTAAAACGAGCTCGCTTTGCTTAAGGCAGAATTGCTTCAAGTTTTTCATGGATTCACCTGTCTAACAGTACTCTTGAATGGAAAGGTTGCCAGGCTCTTCACAAGACGGCAGAAAGCGAAAACTGACCTGTGAAGTGGAGAGCGATGGGCAGCCAGAGTGCAAGAGGAGAAAGCTGGGTGAAGAGCTCCCAGGGACGGGCAGCTGAGGAAATCCAAGCAGGCAAGAAGAAGGAGGAGCCCAGGTGTGTAGCAGACTGTGATGTCCATCTCTCGAACCTAGAACACTGCTCGAGTATCAGAAATATTTCTGCTGTGCACAGAGATGGCCCCAGCCAGGAAGCATTCACCTGCCCTTGGTCAGGAGAAACAGCCCTCCAGCATTGGCAGTGTGCATTTTGCACTCATAGAATCATAGAATAGTCTAGGTTGGAAGGGACCTTGAAGATCATCAAGTCCAACCATCAACCTAACACTGCCAAAAACACGACTAAATCACGTCCCTAAGCCCACCTCTCCCTGTATGTTTCTTGATATTCCATCTAAACCTGCCCTGGCATAACTTGAGGCCATTTCCTCTTGTCCAATCGCTTGTTACTAGGCAAGAAGAGGTCGACCCCCTTTTCAGGTGATTCTAGAGAGCAATAAGTTTTCCCCTGAGCCTCCTTTTCTCCAGGCTAAACGACTCCAGTTCCCTCAGACACTTTGAGCCGCCCCCTATAGAAAGAGGCAAAGTGCCACTTTTCAGTTCCTGTCAGCTGGCAATCCTAGCTCTGGCTGCTGGTGTCTGAACCCCAGAGACACAGCAAGGACTTGCGCTGAGTAGGTGTGGACACTGAGATGCTGGCACTTCTTCAAAAGCTCCCGTTTCACCTGAGGTAACTGAAGGCAGAAAAAAACAAGTAAACATGAATAAAAGGAGCACGTTTTGCCTTCAAGCCAAGGGACAGTGAGGGCTGCTGCTGCTCAGGTTTGGAAAGGACCACATCAGAGCTCCTCGGGGGCTCCCTGGCCAGCTCTCCGGCCTGGCAAAGGGGCACTGCACATCTCTGTCAACTTGCCGTGCCCGGAGGGTATGGCACGTGTTGAGAAGGGGCCAAAGCAACACAGCAGTCGCTGCCAGTAAGGGCTCTCTCCTGTGCAAGTAACTCCTTTTCCTTTGGACTTCCCAAAGAACAGGGGACAAAGACATGCCTCTTCCTGCCTCCATGGTTTCAGCAGCGCTTTCTGACTCTTTCCCTGCAGGTGCCGATTTATTTTTTCTGCTTGGATTCCCTGCATGAGCTCTGACATCTCGGCTTCCAGGTGCTGCATCATGCAGCCCTAGCACCACCTCGGCAGAGGCGAGGAGAGAGGCACCTATGCCCTTCTGCTCTGGCCACCTGCTTTCGCTCACACACCATTAAGCTGGAGCGACAGTTCTTAGTATTAGTTCTTAGCATTCTTACCATATCATATGTCCTTCTTCCCAAAATTCCATATTATTTCTTTACAGAATTAAAGTGTTATATATGTATCTCGACAGTCGCAGTATTTGGATGAGTCACCCCTTCCCTTCCCTTCCCTTCCCTTCCCTTCCCTTCCCTTCCCCTTTCTTCCCCTTTCTTCCCCTTTCTTCCTCTCTCCTTCTCTGTTTTTCACCTCTCTCTCTCTCTCTGATATGGAACTCTCCAAGGAGGTAAAAAGATCATGCCAGGCTTGTGCTTGTATAACCCTTTACTCTCTCCCAGAATGAGGTTTGTTTTTCCTCACAGGAGACGTGTGGAGGCACCTGCATCCAAGAAGAGGTCTTGACAAGGAATGAAGCCAGTATGTAACTAGTTCCTCCGGTCTGGGGAAGAAAATCACTTGCAGAGTAAAGTGGTGACACTTTGCTTTGAACCTCAGTATATGGCAAGGGACTGATCGGAAGGAGTAGTTGAAAAGCTCAGAATCGCACCCACCCTCCATGACGGGAGAAAGCCTGTCACAGGACTTTTTAGGACCTCGATGTATTTTCTATTTCCATATTTATTCTATTTTTTTCTGTAGCAAATACAGTAATTTTATTATTTAGAATATTTGATTCCGTAGTTTTGTACGTTTTGTAACTTTGAGGTCATTAAGAAGGGTGAGGTAGAAGGTAATTGATCTGAACTGGTCCCGACTGCATATGATGTGACAGTGTTCACAGTTTGAGTTAACCACTGGTTTCCTGTGTCATAAGGACATACAGCTCTTTCATCTTTCTCCTTCAAAGCTTTGGTAAATAAGTACTTTATTTGCCTTTCTTTTCAGAGTTGCTCATTCTTTTAGTATTCTTTATGATGAGGAAAAGATTTTTTTTCTGTATATATGTTAATTTTTTTTACATTTAATAAACAGCATGAAATCCTATTAAACCAATGATAATTTTTCCATCCAAATTAAAATTAAAACTAAAAGCATACTTTTTGCCTGCTAAAAAGGAAGTGTAAGCCTCTGTTACTGTATTAAAAAGCTGCAGTCATTTCAGTTTGCAGATATTTGTAGCCACAGTGGTTACAGAGCTGCTGGCTACTATACTCTGACATCCAGAGGACACCAGACTTCTTCTGAAGGCTTTCTACCATGGCAATATCATTTGAGATGACACTGCATTACAATAGGAGTTGCTCAGTAATAGGTTTCTGAATGAAAACCCAAGGATAAAAACCTGTTTCTGGTTGGCAAAATGAAAAGCACCATGAGGTGAGACTGTCCCAAGCCTAGCTGCTGCGCTTGAACAAGTCTTCCTGTGAGAGATGGAGTGATTTCCCTTGCTTCAGTTGTTGTGGGTTTTTTTTTTCTTTTTGGTGGAGTTTGGGGGAGTTTGTTTTGGCTTGCTTTGATGTGGTTTGCCTTTCCTTCACCTGTTAAACTGCCTTTGTCTCAACCCACAAGTTTTCTCATTTTTATGAGTCTGCTCTTGGACTTGGTAGTGTTATGTTAATGGTTGGACTTGATTATCTTAAGGGTCTTTTCCAGCCTAAATGATTACATGATTCAAAGGGAATACCAGAAAGAAACAGAAAAGAATTTATTGAGAAATGATTTTTCACATATTTTAATAGCAGATTAACATTGCACATTGACCCATTACCTTAGTGTTTCCAAAAGTCTACATATCTTCCAGTTATTGGAAGCTCTGGATATCATAGTCATCCATATTACTTTTATATTTTTGTGCTTTCTACTATGCTTTTTCTACTAACATCTAATGCTTAGATAATTTCTTGTTCATTGCAAGCTTAAAAATACCTGAATCTTTTTGCTTCTCAAGCTTTAATCTATCTTCTCTAAAGCCTTTCACTACAGTCAGATCATGTCGAATGGAAAAGTCCATAGAAACGTAGTAATGGCTCTTGACTTTACTACAAGTGATTGTCTAACATTAGGTGTTGAGTGATGTTTTCACAGTTTTACAGATATCACTAACTGCCGGCAGTTCTTGAAAAATATACTTTTTGGAGATTTGCAGACTCTTGATAAAGGAAGTGCTGGCCACCAGCAAAAAAAACTTAAGTCATGAATTTATAGAATAAGAAGAATACAGTAGGAGATATCTTTCCATGCTGTTTATCATTAAAGCCACCAGGGAGGCAGCAAGAATAGAGCTCCTTTTCAAAGAACATTGAACCAGAAACCAAGGGTGAAAGGAGAACAGAAATGGGCAGTGTTCTTACCAAGAAGTGCACAGTCCCTCAGTACTGGAAACAAAAAGAAAAAAGCAGATCTTGTGATGGTAACCATGTTCAGAAAAGAGTCCAGTGATTGCCAGACAAAAGTGAATTGACACGGCAGGGACAATGTCAATCTAGGAAACACAGCCAGTCATTCAGGATCATCAAAGGGCAGGACAGAGCAGAAATATCACACAGAAACTGGTGGATGGAAGGTTTGTTAAAAAAAAACCCCCAAAACAAAAAAAAAACCAACAAAACCAAAAAACATTAAAAAAAAAAGTGATTTTGGCATAGGACAGTACTCATGCAGGGAAACACATCTCTCAATCAGGCAGTTAGTCCCTGTCTAGTGATGTCTTCAGTTGGATCAGGTGAGTCTTTAAACTCCTGTTCTGCTTAGTCCTTGTAATCAGCTGTCTCATGGTCCTAGGTAATTACTGCAACATATGCAGTATCCGTCTGTATTGATTACCTTAACTGCACAAAAAAAATCTCTTCAATACCTTAACTGCATAAAGACACACAGTTCCACATAACCTTTCTGCATCTGCAGGAACAGTTTCTATTGACTGTTTACAAATGTCTTTATGTAATAATTTAATCAATTCAGCAGAAATGGCCAAGGTGAATCTCTGAAAGGGCCAAATCCTCCACCCAGGAAGTAAATTAGCTGTTTTAAGCATGCAATATGCTCTATGAACAGCAGCAGTTGTGTGAAGGGAGTTTTCAGGACAGACCAAAATTCCCACCTGAAGAGCTCCTGTAAAAATCAGTCAATTACTTATTTGTGAACCTCACTAGGAGTTCAGGCAAGCACCTATATTCAAGTCTATCCATTGCCTCATACCAGTCCTTTATCTTATCTATGCAGACAACTAGCCAGGGATTTTCTGGATTCCCCTGGAGGGACCAATGACTGAGGTGCCCTGGGAACATTTTGATAACAGCAGTGGTGGTGCATCTGGGCTGACAGATGTCCAGGACTGCTTTTTTTTTTTCTGTGCTGCCTTACTGGACAGGCTGGAACTTCAGTGTGAATTAGAGCCAAAACCACTGCAGACACTAAAGTCAGTGAAGAAGGAGGGGAATTAGGTGTTTTAGGCACTGGAGCAGAGGTTCCCCTGCCACCCATGGTGAAGGTCATGGTGAGGCAGGCTGTGGCCCTGCAGCCCATGGAGGTTAATGGTGGATGCTCGAAGGACTGACTGCACCCTGTGAAAGCGACCCATGCTGGGGCAGTTCACGAAGAACTGCAGCCTGTGGGTGGGACCCCATGCTGGAGCTGGGGAAGAAGGTGAGGAGTCCTCCCCATGAGGAGGAAGGAGAAGCAGAAACAATGTGTAGTGAACTGACCGCAACCACCATTCCCCGTCCCCCTGTGTCACTCGAGGTAAGGGCCAGGAGAGGTACAGAAACTGGGTATAAAGTTAAACCTGGGATTTGAGTTGTATATTATGGGAATTACTATAGCAGAAACCCCATGTTGCTAGCCAGGATAGGAGCAAGGGGAGGAGTTCATTGCAATGTTATATCCTATAACCTGTCACAAAGGGACCAGGGGTGGAGACTGTAACGGATATATCTTTAAATTGTTGTAATCCATGATTTGAGTTGCATGTTATAGGAATAGCCATAGCAGGAACCACCTGAACCAACGGAGAACAAGGCTTATTAAGAAGGAAGAAGTAAGAACAAAGCAGTACAAGTGGACCAGTGACCTGACTTGAGCTCGGTTTGGTGCTCAATAACACCACGCAACACACCATCTTTCCTGCCCTGGGTTACTGCCATGGCAGATGGAGCCCAGGGTCGTGGACTGGATGAACTCAATGGACATTTTTTGGACATTTCACAGACATTTGTGGAGACATTACAGATATTCCACAAGGGTGGTCCATGGACTAAGGGAATGATATCTGTGTATTATATCAAAGGATGGGAAGGGGGGCGGTGCAGCTGTATTGGATAGTGTGGGACCTGGGTGTGATGTAAAAGGTATGGAATAAAGGCTGGAGAATGTCATGGTTTCAGCTGAGAGGAGACACAGCCGGGACAGCTGACCCTAACTGACCAAAGAAATATTCCATGCCGTACGATATCATGATCTGTATATAAAGCTGGGGGAAGAAGAAGGAAAGTGGGGATGTTCAGAGTGATGGCATTTGTTTTCCCAAGTCACCATTACGTGTGATGCAACCCTGCTTTCCTGGAGATGGCTGACCACCTGCCTGCCAATGGGAAGCAGTGAATGAATTTCTCATTTTGCTTTGCTTCTGTGTGCAGCTTTTGCTTTACCTATTAAACTGTCTTTATCTCAACCCATGATTTTTTTCTCACTTTTATTCTTCCAAATCTCTCTCCCATCCCAACAGGGGGAAGTGAGCAAGTGACCTCATGGTTCTAGCTGCTGGCTGGCATTAAACCATGACAGGATGCAAACAAATCTTGCAATTAATGTGTAGAGATAGTTTTAAAAATTAGTTACTGGGATCCTATGAATTCAACTAAAGAGACAGCTCTAGAAAAAGGAAAGGCGACTAATACTGATCTCTGCAGTGCTGCACAAAATTCTGAATTATTTTTTATGTATGAATGATAAAATGGTAAAACGTTTAATTTATTTTTAGATGAAACTTATGGGTGTTGTTCATAGAAAATTACCTTTTGTTGACAGAAAGAAACTGAAAACTTTTGAAGCACTATATTACTGAAAACAGTGGCAGAGTTACTGACTTTGTCAAGGAAAGAGAAAAAAGTAGAAGAGATGTTCATAAGTAGCTTGTACATGAAATGAATCAGTTCTCTATGATCAACAGTTATTAACCTGTGCTGTCAGAGAGAATATCCAAAAATCTAAACAATACAGAAATACTGGGATTTTGTCACTATCTGTAGTCATGTGCTATTACATTTTTATTCAAATTTGTCAGAGTTTAAAAACTGCATTAAAGTGACATATTTTCATCTCACATTTAATTTATCTGTAAATATAGCAAAACTAGATTTGGTAATTTGTTCATGTAAAATTGAGTCACAGACCTTGTTGGGATGCATTTGACACGCTTTTTCAGCTGTTTTCCTGTGTTTTATAACTCCATTTGGCTCTAAACCTTTGTATAAAATGCTTTATGAACAAATGCATTGCAGATGTAAAAGCACATCTAAAAGTATTGTGCTAAATGCTGATCAGTTTTTAAAATGTCTTTCATAATATGCCTTTTTGATGCCCTTTTAATAATGCAACAATGTTGATTTAGGTTTGAAATAATGTAGTATTTATTTTTTATGTAGAATAAACATTAATAATACATTAATAACACACTATTTATAACATACTATAAACTATATGAAATGGAAACACATATTTTTGGAAAATGCTTATTCCAGTTCTTGTAAAGACTTACAGACCCCTCAAGGATCTGTAATTCCATTTACATCTGATCAAGGAACTGTAATTCCATTTTGTGAAGCTGAAGTGTTTGCATGTGTCCTGCATGTTTTGATAACAGTTTAAACTCTTGTGAGTATTCAGATGGCTTTCAGATTAAATAAAGTATGTCTAGGCAGCTACTCGGGTGTGATGTTTGGATTGCCATATTTTAATTACATAGCTCAGAACTAGCCAATTTCAGTTTTAGCTGCCAAAGAGTTTTTCTAAATCTGGCCCAAGTTCTCTATTTAGGAAAAAATTAAGGCCTTTCTTTTAGTAGATGGAAATAATATTTTTATTTTTGTCATGTTTTTAACTGGACAGATATTACAAAGTTAAAATACTTTCATTTATACTCTTAAATACATTCTGACATCAGTGTATTAAAAAAGCTCAGTTTACTATTAAAACAATCTCAAGAAGCAAGAATTTCTGATCTATACAGAACCAGTACTTCCTCTTGGTTAATTATATGTTGCAGCAAGGTGCTTCTTATATCAGGCTGATGTTAGAATGTCCATAACGAAATTAGCATAATACCCCTTGACTGATACATCAAATCACGTTGTTTCTGGAAGAATTAAAATAAAGGCAGAGGTAGCACTAAGTCATCTGTTAATTTTATAGACTTACTTAAGGCCAGGAAAGAATACTATTTTTTTTTTTTCTTCTTTTTTCTTTTCTTCTCCCCCCCCCCCTTTTTTTTTTTTTTTTTTTTTTTTTTTTTTTTTCTTTTTCCTTTTATTACCTTGAAGCTTAAGGTCTTTGTGTTTATAAATAATGAAGATGTTACAAATGTCTTCTTTTTTTAACTCACTTTCTATATGGAATGGACTTAAACCTCCTCTGACAGCAAAGACAAAACTCTATAACAAGACAGAACACTTCTGGTACTAAGATCCTGCATAATTTGCAAAATTAGGGCTGTTTGCCCCCATACTGTACAAGTAAGAGTCAGTACTTGCTGGTGGGCATGAACTTTGACTTGTCCTGAGAAAATAAAGATGATTTGGAGAGTGGGTGTCCTGGTTCCAGCAGGGATGGGGTTAATTTCCCCAAGGAGCCGGCAGGGGACACGGGTATTCCATCCCCTGTGAGCCATGCCCCGGCTATGGGGGAGATCTGGCCGGGGGAGGGGGCAGGAGGTCGCGGCTCGGAGGGGCGGGACGGTCCGGATCTGGTCGGTGAGCGGCGGTACTGAAATCAGGTCTGTATATTCTTTTATTGATGTTATTGTTATTGTATTTTTTCTCTTTCCTTTGCTGTTCTGTTAAACTGCCTTTATCTCAACCCACGAGGTTTGCCTTTTTCTTCCGTTTTCCCCACGGCTGTGGGGCTTGAGCGAGCGGCCGCGTGGCTCTTTGTTTGGCTGAGGACAAACCACGACAGTGACTCAGAACTACTCGCATGTTCTTTTTTCTTACAGATGCACTTATACGGTTGCAGACTTAGCAATCTACAATTGATCACTGACCACTGCATAAATTGTATGTTGTATTGGCTTTGGCTGGGATAGAGTTAATTTTCTTCATAGTAGCTCATGCATGCTATGTTTTGGATTTGTGAGGAAAACAGGGCTGATAACACAGGGATTTTTTAGCTGTTGCTGAGCAGTGCTTTCACAGCATCAAGCCCTTTTCTGCTTCTCATGCTGCTCCACCAGCAAGTAATTTGGGGGTGCACAAGAAGTTGGGAGGGGACACAGCTGGGAGCACTGACCCCAACTGACCAAAGGGCTATCTCATACCATATGATGTCGTGCTCAGCAATCAAAGCTGGGGGAAGAAGAAGGAAGGAGAAACATTCAGAGTTACGGTGTTTGTTTTCCCAAATAACCATTGTTGGAAGCAAAAAAGCAGCTGTATGGGGCTTACCTGCCTACCGGAGTTAAATGATTAAACCAAATAATGTTTAAAAGACAGGCTTTATTGCAGACATGCAAATGTGCTTCTGGCACTGATATTGATAGTGATATGAGTGTGTAAACTGCTACAGCTAAATGCAAAATTTCCCTCAGGAACTCCACAAACTAATTCAAGTCTATGTGTATGTGTGCATAATCCTTTCTTTTACAGCAATCATGAATTTATTCTAAAATTTTAAATTGCTATGTAAATATACAAGAATTTGTCTGCAACAAACACTATCATAAGCAGACTTAATTTTTAAAGAATATTTGAGAATAACCAACCCAATATAAGATTATTTGCCAAGTCATTATTTACTAAGGGTATACAATTGTCATAATTTGAATTTAAAATGTTCAAATGCATATGCTTGCTCCCTGTGTTAAGTGACTACAGAAAGCATCCACAATATTCAGGAACCTGTAGTGTCTCAGTAGCTCAGAAAAAAACAAAATAAAATTCCAAAGTCCTCTGAAGTCTTTCCCTGAATTAATTAGCAGCCACTAGATCAAACCAATGAATCTACAGTGAGCTGTCTTTTTTTCCACTTTATTTAACTGAAAATCACATCATCATCGATACCTTTGATGGTTGTTAAGACTGAGGTTATTAACTATGCAGAAGAGAAAGGCCTAAGTTTGATGGGTAATCTAGATCACCACTTTGGAAAATGTTGATGCTTAACATCACCTGACCTATTGTATTGGCATCCAGTTATTAGCCTAACATGGTGTGTAAAAGTCAAGTTAAGAGGTACAGGTCTGAGAAATGTATAGAGACTTGTTGTTTAATTTATGCAAGAGTTTAAAAAATGAATCTTACATTTAGCTAATTGATTTTCGGGAAATATACATTGCCTTTGATATGAAGAGGGGATTTTTGGTATCCTATGATAATAAGGTTTGTGAGTGCAGAATGATTTATTTTGGTCTCAGTATGTTCCTTAAGAATAATGAAATACTCTGTATAGCATATTTTGAAATTAATAGCCACAAGATTCCTATGGAACTTTACTAAAGTGCATAAGATTTTTTGCCCTGTTTTTGCAAAAGGTTAATCAAATCAAGAGAAAATTTAAAAATTTACCACTTACCTTATCTTACACCCTAAAAAAAGAGAAAAGATTCAGCTGCAACCTCCCCAGGGATTAGAGCTGTACTATCCCGGCCATTCAGAGGGAAACAAGAAAAGCTGAATAACTGACTAGACATATTAAATAAGCAGGTTATTTATTCTGACATTATGGGGATCTCCCACCCACTCCTCATAGCTCTGTGTAGCAATGTGGTTCTCTGCACTACCAATCTTGTAAAAATCATTCTATATTATGACAGGTAAGTAAGGTGATACTTGCAAGTTTCAATTACTAAATTAAATGTTATCGTGTTCAAATCCTCCTGGAGATTTTAGTCTTAATAATGTTTCAGCTGCCTTAATATAATTGCCCAAAACTTCATAGCAAGGTAGAAAAAAATCTAATAAAATATTTTACAGTACAAAAAAAGTGGAAAGAGAGAAGAAAAGATACTAATATTAAAAACAGTGGGGCCCATGACAGATAAAAAACCTCAGCCCTATAAAGATATAAGTCAATAAAGCTATCCTATTTCCTCTGCAATCAGCTCTTGAGCTAAGGGCATTAGAGTTGTTTCATGCCTTCAGTGTATAATGAAGGTGTAGGAGCAACAAAGCTGGTGAAAGGGCTGGAAAGAATGTCTTGTGAGGAGCAGCTAAGGACTGTGGGCTTGTCTAGTTTGGAGAAAGGGAGGCTGAGGGGTGACCTCATTGTTCTCTACAGCTTCCTGAGGAGGGAAAGTGGAGAAGGAGGTGCGGATCTCATCTCCCCAGTATCCAGTGATGAAGTGTATGGGAATGGTTCAAAGCTGCACCAGGGGAGGTTTAGACCAGACATTAGGAAGCATTTCTTTACTGAGAGCATGGTCAAACACTGGAACAGGCTTCCTGGAGAGGTGGTCAATGCCCCAAGCCTGGCAGTGTTTAAGAGGCCTTTGGATAATGACAATAACCACATGCTTTAACTTTTGGTGAACCCTGAAGTGGCTCAGGAAGTTAGGCTGAAGAGCCAGGAAGTTAGACTAGATAATAGTTGTAGGTCCCTTCTAACTGAAAATATTCTTCCTTCCCCTTCCCTCCCCTCCCTTCCTCTCCCTTCCCCTCCCCTCCTCGCCTCTTCTTTCATTTTCTTTCCTTTTCCATGCTATCTTGTTTTTAACTGAGGTATCTCAAAAAATAGTGTTTGAAAGATAAAATATCCTATGGACAAGACTGAATAGGATGATGGGTGCAAATTATGTTTAGTAAAGAAAGAAGATACGAAATAGCATAAAGTTTTTAAAAATTACATGATTGGAAAGAATACTAGCACCTTTAATATTCGTTATAAATAGTGTTAGCTACTAATTCAACCTGTTATTTACATTTTATATGATCTTTTCAGTTATTTAAAATAAAATGTGTGGCTAAATCTAATTTGCTTCAGTAATTGTCTTATTTTAATATGATTTCAGAATCATTAAGTCAGTCTTTAACTTTTTTTTTAAATGGCTTTGTGACAAGATTAGTAGTAGTAGCAAGCACTGAAGTTGAAAACAAAACCAATCATGTATCTTTTAAGAAGTCTTTCATTGCAATTTTGTATGGCATGGCACTACTCAAACATGGAATTGAATAAAAAGTAATCAGAAAAAGTGGGAATTTATAGCAATATTTAACACAAAGGAAAACATAAATATTTAAGCTTTATCCTGAGTTTTATTTAGTTATTGGTTGATTTATTCAGATCTAGTTTTCTAAATGTTTATAAACCAAGAGCTTTCAAAGTGATTTTTTTTTTTCTTTTTTTAACTGGTAGTGATATATTAAGATAGAAAAATAAAGGAGAAACTATAGTGGTAACTGACTCACTGGCATTTCTTAGTAAACTTTCCTTGGGTGGAACTCACAACAGTGTTTTATCTTACTGGATTTAAGGTATATTTTTAGAGTAATATTTCAATACAAGATTTTTTTTTTTTGAAATATTAACTTGCATTACTTGGGCATTGTGGGCAAAGGAGTTTACTTTGGGATGTCTGTAAGGCTGTAAGATACATCTGTAATGTACCACAGAGTTATAATGAGGCTTAAAGTACCTCAAGATTTCCAATGTAAGTTTCTGATATAAAAAAATCAAGCAGAGGAACTTCAAAAAATGACTTAACCATGTAATTTGATCACAGGTTCATTAGCTTTTATATAATTAGAAAATTTGAACTTGAAAATAAACAACTTATTCTTTCCCTTGATCTGATTTTGTCTCTTCTACAAATCCAACATTTGCCTGTGTTTAAAATAGAAAAGTGAGAGCTGGCTTGTGTTCTCCAGTGAGATCAATAGTATCTGTCCAACCTGCCTGGTAGGTGAGGGGAGAGCAGTGGATATTGTCTATTTAGACTTCAGTAAGGTGTTTGACACTGTCTCCCATGAGATCCTCATAGAGAAACTGTTGATGCATAAACTGAATTACCAGATGGTGAGGTGGATTGAAAACTGGCTGAATGGCTGAGCCCAGAGGGTGGTGATCAGTGGCACAAAGTCTAGCTGGAGGGCAATGACTAGCTGTGTGGCCCAGAGATCAACACTGGGTCCAGTCCTGTTTAACATCTTCATTAATGATCTGGATGATGGACTAAAGTGTTCTCTCAGCAAGTTTGCAAATGGCACCAAACTAGGAGGAGTGACTGATATGCTATAGCGTCATGCTGTCATCCAGAGGAACCTCAGCACGCTGGAGAAATGGGCTAACAGGAAGCTCATGAATTTCAGAAAAGGGAAGTGCAAAGTCCAGCACCTGGGGAGGAGCAACCCCATGCACCAACATATGCTGGAAAGCAGCTTGGCAGAAAAGGACCTAGGTGTGCTGGTGGACACCAGGTTGAATATGAGCCAGCAATGTGCCCCTGAAGCTAAGAAGGCAAATGGTATCCTGGGCTGCATTAGACAAATACTGTCAACAGGTTGAGGGAGGTGATGCTTCCCTTTTCTTCAGTGACGGTGAAGCCACACCTGGAGCACCATGTCCAGTTCTGGGCTCCTCATTACAAAAGAAATGTGGACATATTGGAAAGAGTTCATTGAAGGGCTGTAAGGGTGATTAAGGGACTGGAGAACTGGAGTATGAGGACAGGCTGAGAGAGCTGGGACTGTTTAGCCTAGAGAAGATAAGGCTCAGGGAAAATCTTATCGATATATATAAATACCTGAAGGTATTTATGGCTGCAAGTTGGATCTAGCCAGGCTCTTTTTCAGTGGTGCCCAGTGATAGGACCAGTGGCAATGGCCAAAATCTGAAACACAGGATGTTCCCTCTGAACATGAGGAAACATATTTTTACTGTGAGGGTGACTGAACAATGGCACAGGTTTCCCAAGGAGGTTGTGGGGTCTCCATCCTTAGAAATATTTAAAAACCATCTAGATATGGTCCTGGGCAACCCAGCCCTGCTTGAACAGAGCGGGTTGGGTGGTGACCTCCAGAGGTCCCTTCCAAGCTCAACCATTCTTTGGTTCTGATGGGTCAGAATAGCCCTTGCTCCTCATTGGAACACTCTAAACCTCTGCTATTACTTTGCTTCTAAGGCTATTTAAAA
>VZSZ01009247.1:19898-122951 GCA_013398815.1 Ibidorhyncha struthersii
ATTGCTTCAAGTCCACCCCTTAAAACCATCTATAGAATGAGGGTTCAGGGGATCATATTGATTACTTTCCACTAACAGACCTTCAGAAAGAAGTCAAACACCCGTCTGGAGTAGGACATTCTCTGTAATACAATAGATAGTCTTCAGCCTGCTTTGGATTTATGTTCAGCACATAATAACAAACTCCCGAGTTAACAATTTCTCATTCTCTCACCTTTTTTTCTATTCATAGAAGGTTTTCCAGAAAAATTACCTTGAAGTAATTACCTTTACCTTGAAGAATTAACCTACGTATTTTCTTATTTCACGAGTGTCACAGTTTAAGATCAAATGAACACATTGAGATTAAATGGATTTGGATACCTAAACACTTTAATCACAGATATATGCAATTTTCCAAATTTCATTACTTCGCTATTCAATGAAAGAGGTGGCAAAATTCAGGAGAAAAGTTGGATGGGTCAGTGTAGCAGTTCCTGACATTAATTCCCTGTGCTATGGGAGAGATGAGGTAATCCAGGAGGAAAGCCAGGGTGCTAGCACAGCTGATCCAGCTGTGTGGGGTCCCTGGACTTCTCTCAGGTTCCCTCAGGTCTGCTGCATGCTGAAGAGACAGTCCCACATTCTGGTGCAGGGTCATGGGTCCCCCAGGGTCTCTCTAGTTCCCTGGGTTCTCCCCAGGATTCTTTACTTTTCTCAAACATAAGATTGGGTAGAGAATATTTCTTTGGTGAGAGGTCTGTTTAAATTGCAGTGCTGTTTTTTGATTTGCTGTCATTGTTGCTGGCACTCACAATCTGCTTGTTCAGGACCTGGGAGTCCTGGTGGACAACAGGATGACCATGAGCCAGCAATGTGCCCTGGCGGCCAAGAGGGTCAATGGCATCCTGGGGTGCATCAAAAGGAGTGTCGCCAGCAGGTCGAGGGAGGTCATCCTCCCCCTCTACTCTGCCCTGGTGAGGCCGCATCTGGAATACTGCGTCCAGTTCTGGGCTCCCCAGTTCAAGAAGGACAGGGATCTGCTGGAGAGGGTCCAGCAAAGGGCTACAAAGATGATTAGGGGATTGGAACATCTTTCATATGAGGAGAGGCTGAGGGATTTGGGTCTCTTTAGTCTGGAGAAAAGAAGATTGAGGGGGGATCTTGTTAATGCTTTCAAATACTTGAAGGGAGGATGCCAGGGGGATGGGAGCAGTCTTTTTTCAGTGGTGCCCATTGATAGGACAAGGGGTAATGGGCACAAACTTGAACATAGGAAGTTCCATCTTAACATGAGGAGGAACTTCTTTACTTTGAGGGTGGTGGAGCACTGGAACAGGCTGCCCAGAGAGGTTGTGGAGTCTCCCACTCTGGAGACATTCCAAACCCGCCTGGACGCTGTCCTGTGCAACCTGTTGTAGGTGACCCTGCTCTGGCGGGGGGGTTGGACTAGCTGATCTCCATAGGTCCCTTCCAACCCTGACTATTCTGTGATTCTGTGATTCTGTGACAGTTTTGCATGCTTTTACGCTCCTTGATGACCAATAAGCTGTTTGCATAGTTGGGCCATCTATTTCCTTGACCAAATGAAAACTATTCAAAGTTCGTTCTCTTGTTTTGCTCAAGAGGAGGAGGGTGTCATACTTTGCCTACTTCTATTAAAATGAAAAATAGGTTTAAAGTTCACGGGCATATGCTAGCAGCTATGCTAACTAGGCCTAACATACTAATCACTACACAGAGGGCTGTAGACTGTTCTAGATCACTGGTAAAAAAGATGAGAAAAATAACTTAATCCAATTAGAGACATAGGTAATATGGCCTAACGGATTTCAGTCATGGTCCTGCTAACTGCTCATGAGTCACATTAACTGCAGTAAACTATTCTATTTCAATATATCCAACAGATTTAACTGATTCTTCTCCATTCAGCTCTTATGAGACAACATGGAGTACTGAGGCCAGTTTTGGACTTTCCAGTATAATAAGGATTTTGACATACTGAAGGGAGTCCAGCAAAGTGCCAGCAAGGTGATCAGGCAGCTGAAGCACAGAAAAAGTTAAAGGACCTGGGTTTGGTTAGCTGGGAGAAGGCTGGGGTAGACCTTATAGCTGTCTGCAGCTACCTGATCAGAGAACACATAGAGAAGACAGAGCTAAATTCTTCTTGGAGGACAAGAGGAAACAGACACAAGTTGGAACTTGAGAAGTTCTGATTAGATATACATATCTATCTACCGTGAGGGTGGTCAAATAGTGGACAAGGTTGCTCAGAGAGGTTGTGGAATCTCCATCCTTGGAGGTATTTAAGACTAGAGTGGAAGTGGCCTTGAGCAATCTGACCTAATTACACATGCTCTGAGCAGGGGTTTGGACTAAATGACCTGTGGAAGTCTCTTTCAACCAAAATTATTCTACAATTTAACAATGTAAACACAACTGAATATACATATATTTATATATATTTATGAAATACACAACAAATTTACCTGGAGATGTACACATAAATCTCCACATAAATCATCTGTCACATACATATTTGCGTATTTATCCATACACTCAGTTTCTCATGTTCACCAATGTTGGAAACACATTACCCAAATAAATTCTGCTTAGTTTTTTTATGCATGGGGACTGTGATATTGTATTTTCATTTACATACTCTTATTGTTTCTTTAGTATCAATATAAATCCAAAATACAATTTTTCAATAAGTGTATGTGAGACTCTTTTGTTCACTTTTTACCCCTCTACATTTCAACAGCATGCAATCTGTATGCGTTCCAAGTTTTCTTTGGTCTACTAATGGTCTTTAAATGTTTAGTGCAAACTTTTTTTCAAGCCTTCCCTTCTTACATGGTTTGGTCATAGGTGGAGACATGGAGTTAAACTGAAGGAAAAATCATTCCTATTAGGGGCTGTGCCTGCTTTCTCAACTTGGAAGCAGGCCAGTCTTTAATAGCATCCATGTGTCTGAGCTCTAACTTAATGTAGGTGCCTACCAATTTATTACATAGATAAACCGTTCTACAATCTTCACTTTACACTTCATCACCTTTAGATGCAGAGGGATCAAATTAAGTATCCACAGGCAGTACTGACTGTAGTATTCCTACTACTGAACATTTGAGGTCGCAGTCTTGATAATGTTTTTAAATTATTTGTTCTTGGGAGTCATTTTATACTTAGGGAAAAAGTATGCAAAATACAAATAATTCCTCATGTATGCTCATGCTGATATCCAAATGAATCATGCACTGGTTATGATCCTTTCCAATCACTGTAGCTATCTGCAGTAATAAAATAAGAAAAAAAAAGCAGTAATTAAGAGAAACAAAGTCCAAGAAGTGATGAGAAATGTTGAGAGTAGATTTTCTAGATTTGTTTGTGACTTCCAGAGTTAGTCAACAGGACCTCCTGGGAAACTTCCCTCACAGACAAGGGAGCAGAACAGAGCTGGCAGATCTTTAAGGATCCTTTGCATAGAGCGCAAGAGTGTTTGATCCCCAGGTGTAAGAAATCAGGAAAGGAAGGCAAAAGACTGGCATGGCTGAATTGAGACCTGCTGGTCAAACTAAAGGGCAAGAAGGTAATGCAGAGGCAGTGGAAGCTGGGACAGATATCCTGGGAAGAGTACAGGGACACTGTCCAGTTGTGTAGGGGTGGATTCGGGAAGGCCAAGGCACAGCTGGAGCTGAACTTGGCAAGGGATGCAAAGAATAATAAGAAGGGTTTCTACAAGTACATCAGCCAGAAAAGAAAGGTTAAAGAAAGCATACCCTTACTGATGAACACGACTAGCAAACTGGTAACAACAGACAATGAGAAGGCTGAGATAATCAACAATATTTCTGCCTCAGTCTTCACTGGCTGTGTCTCTTCCCACACTTCTCGAGTGAATGGACTGCAAGACAGGGATGGGGGGAGAAAAGTCCCTCCTGCTGTAAGAGAAGATCAGCTTTGTGACCACCTGAGGAACTTGAACGTACAGAAGTCTGTGGGACCTGANAAGTCATGGCAGTCAGGTGAAGACCCTGGTGACTGGAAAAAGGGAAACACTGCACCCATTTTTTAAAAAGGATAGAAAGGAGGACCTTGGAATCTACTGACCTGTCAGCCTCACCTCTGTGCCTGGGAAGATAATGGAACAGATCCTCCTAGAAGCTACACTAAAACACATGGAGGACAGGGAGGTGATTTGAGACAGCCAGCATGGCTTCACTAAGGGCAAGTCCTGCCTGACCAGCCTAGTGGCCTTTTATGATGGAGTGACTACATCAATGGACAAAGGAAGAGTGACGGATGTCATCTGTCTGAACTTCTGAACGGCCTTTGACACGGTCCTCCACAACATCCTTCTCCTTAATTGGAGAGGTATGGATTTGTTGGGTGGACTGTTCAGTGGATGAGGAATTGGTTGGATGGTCCCAGGTGCCAGGTCCTGCACCTGGGTCAGGGCAATCCCCGGTATCAATAGGGGCTGGGGGATGAAGGGATTGAGAGTATCCCTGCCAAGAAGGACTTGGATTTACTGGTGGATGAAAAGCTGGACATGAGCCAACAATGTAAGCTCACAGCCCAGAATGCCAACCGTATCCTGGGCTGCATCAAAAGCAGTGTGGCCAGCAGGTCGAGGCAGGTAATTCTGCCCCTCTACTCTGCTCTTGATGAGACCCCACCTGGAGTACTGCGTCCAGCTCTGGAGCTCTCAGCACAGGGAATACTGTTGGACTGGGTCCAGAGGAGGGCCACAAAAGTTGTCAGAGGGATAGAGCACCTCTCCTATGAAGACAGGTTTAGAGAGTTGGGGTTGTTCAGCCCGCAGAGGAGAAGGCTCTTGGGAGACCTTCTTATGGCTTTTCAATACTTAAAGGGGGCTTTTAAGAATGATGGGGACAAACATCTTAGAAGGGCCTGTTGCAATAGGACAATAGGTAATGGTTTTAAAGTAAAAGAGGGTAGATTTGAACTAGATAGGAGGAAGAACTTTTTTACAATGAGAGTGGTGAAACACTGGAACAGGTTGCCCAGAGAAGCTGTGGATGCCCCATCCCTGGAAGTGTTCAAGGTCAGGTTGGATGGGGCTCTGAGCAACCTGGTCTAGTTGAAGATGTCCTTGCTCATTGCAGGAGAGGTTGGACTAGGTGACCTTTAAGGTCCCTTCAAACCCAAACTATTCTATGATTCTACAATTTTATGATTCGATGATGGTATTCTAACCATCATAAACAGTTGCATTTTTTTTGTCCCAAGCTTTACCAATGTGTCGTGTAAATCACAAGTCAGTAACACAGATAGCTCAGGCAGCAGAAAACAACGTTGATACTTTATAGCCACTGTCTACTTTAATTCTCTTTCTTAACTGTATTATTATTAGCTTTAAATCTCCCCAGATTAGGAGATTTAGGTAATTTAACTCTTTTTTGCATATCTATAGTATATGTATACATTATGTTTTATGATACACAAATCCTCTCTCCACTTTCAGCCAGTGCCTCTCCTAATCTCCTCACTTTCCTGTAGCTTTCTTTGTTCCATTTATATTTTTCAAGGAACATAGTCTTTAAAGCAACATTGTCAATCAGCTGAGATTAATCCTCTGCTATTGTGAGCAAGTACACCATAAAATCCCTATTTAAGGTTAAACTTAAATTTACACATGACCAGTTTATATCCATTTATGCCTATTAGTATTTAAAATTATTGCTTTTATCTTACTATTTTGTCCTTGTATTAAAAAGGAATAATCATAGCTGCTATTAACTTCTATTTAGCTAAGCCAAAATAATAAGCCCCACATACTTCCTTAGGGTTCAGTGCCATGACAGCTTAAATCAGTCTAATTTGAGATTACCATTTCTGCCTGTCCCTCCATCCTCAGTCATGTGTGCCGTGAGCAGTAACTGGTTTTCATGCTGTCATACACTAAGCCAGTTTAGAAAGCTAATTCAAAGGCAAACTAAAAAAAAAAAAAAAAAGAAAAAAGAAAATAATATATTTTGCCCAGTTCTTGGGGATTTTTTCTATCTTTTGTGAAGTTTTGTTTTTTTAGTTATGGTCTTTGAACTGCATTATCAATGTATGCACATATATTTCTTTTAACACAAATAGGTCAGAGTGTCAGGAACAATTGTCTCAAGGTACAGATTATGGAATTTTCAGTTTAGATCACACCACGTGTCTTAAATCCACACCTTTGGCTTCTAGGAAGTTATATTCCCAAATGATCTGGAGCTTTTCAAGTAGCTGATGTCAACTGTTCATGTATTCTGTTGTTAGGATATTCTAACAGCAGAATATGTCTGTCTTGAGAATCACAACAGAAAATACATCTCTCGGGCAAATAAATTTTATTGATAACTTTCTAGCATAGGTGATTGAGAAACCAACAAGGGCAGGTGTTCTGTTGCATCTTATTCTTATGAAGAAGGAAGAATTAGTTGGGGAAGTGAAGGTCAGGCGTAGCTTTGGTGGTAGTGACAGTGAGCTGATAGAATTCAGGATCCGAGGAGGAGGAAACAGGGCAAAAAGCAATATCCCCACCCTGGACTTCAAAAGAGCAGATTTTCGCCTTTCCAAGGACCTTCTAAAAAGGATCCCCTGGGAGATGGTTCTTGAGTGAAGAAGACTGTAGGAGACCTGGTTGATTTTCAAGGATCACCTCCTTCAATCTCCAGAACAGTGCAGGAAGTCAAGAGAATGTGGTCAGAGGTCTGTGTGGACAAAGAGATCTAACTCAACTGAAACAGAAAGAGAAAGCATAAAGGAGGTGGAAGCAGAATCAGGTGACCCAGAAGGAATGTAGAGACAATGTTTGAGTATGCAGGGATCAGTTTAGGAAAGCCAAAGCCCACCTAGATTTGAATCTGGCAAGGGATGTGAAGAGCAAAAGTAAGAGCTTCTGCAGGTACATGAGTAGCAAAAAGAAAGCAAGGATAAATGTGGAGCTGCTGCTGAATGTGGCAAGGAACCTGGTGTCAAAGGACATGCAACAGGCTGAGATACTCAATGTCTTTTTCACCTAGGTCTTTACTTTACCTGAATTGGCTTCATATATTCCAGGCCCTTGTACCCTGTGGGAATACTTACTCCCAGTGAAGGAGGATGACGTTAGAGATAATTTAAACGAATCAGGTGTACACAAGTCCATGAGCCCTGACAGGTTATGCCCATAAGAAAGCTGGCTGATGTCATTGCAAGGCCACCCTTTATTGTCTTTGATAGATCATTGTGATTGTAGGTGGTTTGGGGGGACTAGAAGTAAGCAAAATTCACTCCTGTGTTCAAGAGAGGAAAGAAGGAGGACCCAGGGATCTTTACCTTGATTCCTAGGAAGGTGATGGATCTAATCATCCTGGAAACCATTTCCAAATACATGAAGGACACTTCCAGCAAAGGGCTACTAAGATGATTAGGAGTTTGGAGCATCTTTCTTATGAGGAAAGGCTTAGGCACTTGGGTCTTTTTAGTCTGGAGAAAAGAAGATTGAGGGGGGATCTTATCAATACTTAAAGGGAGAGTGCTAGGGGGATGGGAACAGGTTTTTTTCAGTGGTGACCAATGATTGAACAAGAGGTAATGGGCACAAACTTGAGCATAGGAAGTTCCATCTTATCATGAGGAAGAACTTCTTTACTTTGAGGGTGGCAGAGCACTGGAACAAGCTGCCCAGAGAGGTGGTGGAGTCTCTGACTCTGGAGACATTCAAAACCCGCCTGGACGCCGTCCTGTGCAACCTGTTGTAGGTGACCCTGCTCTGGCGGGGGGGTTGGACTAGCTGATCTCCAGAGGTCCCTTCCAACCCTGACCATTCTGTGAGTCTGTGATTCTGTGACAAGAGGGCGATCAGTAGTCAGCATGGAATTTCAAAGGGGAAAACATACCTGATCAGCGTGATAGCTTTCTACAATGAGGTGACTGGCTCAGTAGGTAAGAGACCAGTGGATTTTGTTTATTTTAAATTCTTCTGCAACATCCTCATAGAAAAACTAATGAGGTATAGACTAGATAAGTTGACAGTGAGGGTGAATGAAAACCAGCTAAACTGCTGAGTTCAAGGGGTTTAGTCAGGTGACATAAAGTCCAGTCACTAGCCATGTACTGCAGGGGTTGACACAGGCCAATACAGTTTAATATCAAGTGAAGTGAATGATGTGACAGAGTGTGCACCCTCAGAAAATTTGCAGATAGTACAAAACTGAGAGGAGTGGTTGATAGATCAGGTGTTTGCGCTGCTGTTCATTGGGACCTCGACAAGCTGAGAAAATGGGTCAACAGGTGTCAGGAAGCAGCAAGGGCTGGCAGCTCCCTATGGGATAGGGTAGTGGTAGCCCAGAGCAATAACATGACTGGTAAGGCGGAAAACTCACCAGATCACGCTCTGTCCTGCTTTGACCTGTGGGGGACCCATGCTGGAGCAGTCCGTTCCTGAGGACTCTACCCCGTGGAAAGGACCCATGGTCAAGCAGTTCTTGAAGAACTGCAGCCCATGTGAAGGTTCCACATCGGAGAAGTTCATGAAGGACTGTCTCCCATGAGAGAGACTCCCATACTGGAGCAGGGGAAGAGTGTGAAGAGGAAGGAGCAGTGGAGACCATGCATTATGAACTGACTGCAACCGCCATTCCCCATCCCCCTACCCTGCTCAGGGTGGAGGATGTAGAAGACTCAGGAGTGAAGTTGAGCCTGAAAAGAAGGGAGTGTTGGGGGGAAGGTGGTTTTAGTTGGTTTTATTTCTCACTTTCCTACTCTGTTACAAGTAATTGGCAATAAATTAATTTAATAAACGTAATAACTTAATAAAGTTGGGTCTGCTTTGCCAGTGATGGTAACTGCTGAGTGATCTCCCTGTCCTTATCTCATCCCACGATCCTTTCATCAATGTTTCCTCCTCCTGTCCTGTTGGTGGAGGGGTAGTGGTAGAGTGGTTTGGTGGTGACCTGGTGGCCAGCCAAGGATACACAGGACAAGAGTCAATGGGCAGAAAAATTCATGTTAGCATAAGAAAAATTGGTTTTACTGTGAAGTTGATCAAATAGTGGCAGGTTTCCCAAAGGGGTCACAGAGTCTCCATCCTTGGAAATATTAAAAGCTCAAATGGACACTTCCCTGAGAAATCAGCTGTAGCTGACCCTGCTACATCGACTAGATGATCTCAGAATTCTGATCTCAGCTATCCTATGATTTTGTGCAAAACTTTCAAGTTGGCCTTTTATCTGTTGCTGATTTGTAGCTATTTAATATTTTTTTTAATATATGTGGAAAAATATTTTCAGTCACAGAAATATTTTCCCAATGAAGTGTAATTTTCTTTCAAAATATCTGTGCACAGAAGAGTAAGAAGTATAATTTTCTTTCAAAATATCTGTGGACAGAAGGGTTTTCACATTGATTCTTCATTAGAAGAAAGAGGATGTTCTAGGGGATTTTTTTTTCTCTATTAAAAAAAAAAAACAAAATATTCTGACGGGAATGGCCGTCATGTCAGAATTGTATTCCATTAATTAAGAAAACAAATAAGCTAATACATATTCAGGACTGAAAAACCTAATCATTTTTCTTAACCTATACTTCTGCTAAGGTGGAAATGCACTTCTTCAGAGAAACAATATTTGCATATTTCTTTACATAGACATATTTACTAACTGTAGTTTTACAATTGCATAAGCCTCTCTGTCATATAAAATTACGAAAAATTCCTAAATGTATTCAAACACATGGTCAATAAATGTTCAGGGTGACTATCCTCATGCCTAACAGTGAGCACTACTAAGCTGACATCTATATTCCCATATTTAGGGCTTTAATGACTTAACAGAGAAGAGTATTTGAGAAATCTCAAGATACAGCTATTTTTGACCTGTGAAAGGAAATAATTATCTCTCTTTCAGAAGTTAAGTATCAGTCATTTTTATGAACTCATTCTTCAGAGACTTTGAGAATCTAACAGCACTGACTTAAAACTTTGAATAAACATTGACATTTTCTGTGTATCTAAATCAACCCTAAAGAGAATAATTCAGTCCCACCTGTGGAGTTACCTTTTTGTTCCAGAAAGTCTGATTTTATTTATTAATTTATTATTTTAAAGACTGCTTTTCTTCTTTCCTTATTGTTATATAAACAACAAAATCCTTATCTCCACTCTTCGGAGAAACTCATATTGCTGACATTTTTAACTGAAATTTAAATACTAAATTAAACTGCTGCTTTTTATACTTTTGTGTGTGTGCATGTACATGTGTGCCATTTTATGCAAGGCTTAGCAACAATATTTTGCATCTGTTTTATGTGCGTTGCTTATGACATGGAAAATGCACTAAGAAAATTTCCTTACAGACACTAGCCAGTCTTTAAATTTATTTTGTGGCCATAAGAATGCTATTATGTATTGTCCAATAGACAACTGAGAAAGTGACAGATGATTCAGAAAAATGTTCAAGAAACACAATAATTGACAAGTACTAAGTAACTTTGAATATTTCAGCATATCTTTAAAAAGAAATAATAATTGCCACATAAGGCTCTATATTATCTCATTTAACTGCAGATTATGCTATTTATGAATTCCTGCTTAATTTAGCATTTTTCTAAATTGTGATGATATGTTCCAAAAGTAAACATCCTGTAGTGAAAAAGTTGTTCAGGCTAAATAATATTTATGTATATTATGTAATAATTCAATTTTAATGTCATTCTTTTGTTCTCCTGTTAGTAGCTCCTGAATAACTTCTCCATCATAGAGTTCTCTTTATAGAGCTGTAGTGCATATTTGCAAATACAAGATTATTAAAGATAATTGGATAGCTGTTGTTATTTCCCATTGTGCTTGGTAGAATTAAATAATACAGATTGAATGAGCATCCTGAAGTCTTGGATTTGTGTCTATGTTTTTTTTAAATAAAAAGTTAACGCAAACCTGTGTTCAATTTGTTTTGTCAGCTGACATAACGCTGTCACTTTCCCATCTACCCCCTGGTTGGTTCAATTTTTCTAAAACAAGGTCTGGGTTTATTTACTGGGTATTAAACTACATGATGTTCAAGGAATATTTTCCAGTCATTCAGATGTTTATTTGTGAAACAGAATTTATAATGTCAGCTCTTGCTCTTTTTGATGAACTTATTTAGATAAAATCTTTAAGTGTGTGGACAAATGACTATTTTGTGTTTGTACGCTATCTAGCAGGATGGATACTTAAACGGGGTCTTGTTCATCTGAAATCTCTCAACATAAATATCAACCTTCAACAGCTGTGTCTTCATTTCACAGGGCAGTATCTCATAAAGAAGCTGTTAGCACCCCAAATAGTTTTCTGCAAGGGAAAAAAAACCCAAACCTTCCAGATGTTTCACTTGAAAGACCTCTACCAACAGGCAGTATGAATGACTGTACCATTACTGTACCAGGTTTGGCTCCATTGCAGTCCTTCAAAATTATCCCAGTGAACTTTACTTTGCTCAAGTACTTCTCAAGTACTCCCAGATACCATCATCATATGCCCAGATACGTTCAATGCACTTAAGTTTTTTCCATACATATGCAGTACAGTGTTTTCCATGAAAACAACGTGATGATGGGATGTGGCACAATCATTGTATTATTTCGTAAGTTTGAAATAAAAGAAACACACACAAAGATATCTGAAGGTCAAAGAAACACCACATGTATTGCAGAAAAAAAACAGAATCAAGTGTTGTGGAGCGTGGATGTGGCCTGTCTACTAAAACAGAAACAGTGTTTAGTAGTATGGAATTAGTCGCTGCATCATTTTACCTAGAGGTAAAGGATCAGTCTGTGGATTAGCGAATACTAAGCCCATACTACTGTAGTCTGCTTCCAGTAACAAAACAAATGTGTGCTAGCTAGACAGATCCATGGACGTGTATGTTTAACCGTACCCATACACTGTCAAATTTTTCACATACTTAAGATGGACTCTGAGAAGCACCATACAAAAACCTGTGTAAACCAGACTTCTTTCATCCAGGTAAAAGAACTGGATAATTATGTGCAAACATCACCTCACCATAACATCAAGACAGATATAGGTGACAGGAGAGGGAGGCCACAAATACAACATTTGAACAAAAAGCAAACAGAAACAGCAGGTGCTTGAGAACTATGCACAGCAGGAACCACAGTTATCACTATTAGGAGCCAATATGTTCAAGTCAGCAGATTTGAAGACGACTATAGACTAAATAATAAAGAGATGCACTGAAGACAGATGTCAGATATGAAACTAAGCCATTCTGTGAGTTACTGATTCACATGATACCTGTATATTCATGAATGCAAGCAGCCAGTGAATCCGAATAGAACCAGGGCTTTTAAACACAACAGAAGGTTCAAAATAAATCTGGAAGACTGAATTGAAGCAGCAAGAGGCAGTAAGTATACCTGATAAACACAGCAAAAAACAGTACCAAACAATGAAACTTAATTAAAGCTTCTAAAAATTGTAATAAAATATCTTTAAACAGATGTCCAGAAAGCCTATGGAGAGTCAAAAAGGGGGGTTGGGGTGGGAAATAACAACAACAGCCTCTGAAAGACACAAATGTAAATGTTAGAGTATAAAAATCCTGGCCATCAGGAAAATATGATAATATGGTTTGAATGTTTCACATAGGAATTGCTAATAGAAACTGCATCTTATATAAACTTAGCTTAAGAGAAAATTGTTTCACAAATAAAAAAAGTACTGTAAATTTGTCATAACTATTGAAGAAAGAATAAATACTTAAACCCAGAATCTTTAAAGATTTTTTCCTAATTTCAAAATGGCTTTTAAAATATTAATGCTTATGATCATTCATTAAAGCAATGAAAATAAGTTGATACAAATTCACACAGGTAACAACAATTCTCTATAATACCATGATTCATATTTACATATTGAAATATTTAGATCTAGATGAAAATTTGCCCTCTCTATAATCTCTATGATTGTGTAGTGAGTACATTCAGCAATGCATTCCCAAAAATTCAATTGAGAAAAAAGATAAATAGCATAACAGAATCATAAAAGATGTGCTTGGGATACAATTTATAACCTCCCTTCTTCCACACAATTCAACACATGCTCCATAACGCAAAAGCTGATAAAAATTATATATTTGGTTTCTACACACTAAGATTGTATACTGAAGCATGTGGGAGTTTTCATAAACCTTGAACTGATGTTTAGACAGTATGGATTATCTACTTAGAGATGCTATAGTATTCTAATTCTAATTTAGTTACTATCAGTTTAGTGATGGATATATCATTAAAATGAAGCATTTGGGGGGGGGGGGTTATCAATAAAAATTAGTGCTCTTTTAATCCCTAGAAAAGCTTTACATTATTGGTTTCCCATTCTATTGGGTTGCAAGGTTTTTCTAGCAGGGGGTCTGCACGGGTGGCTTCTGTGAGAAGATGTCAGAAGCTTCCCCACTGTCTGACAGAGACAGTTACATCTGGTTCCAAGAAAAACCCACCACTGGCCAAGGCCGAGCCAACCAATGATGGTAGTAACGCCTCTGTGATAACATATTTAAGAAGGGGGAAAAAAACTAGTGCAGAACAGCAGCTGGGAGAGAGGAGTGAGAATATGTGAGAGAAACAACTATGCAGACTCCAAGGTCAGTGAAGATGGAGGGGGAGGATGTGCTTCAGGCACTGGAGCAGAGATTCCCCTGCAGTGGTGAAGACCATGGTGAGGCAGGCTGTTCCCCTGCACCCCATGGAGGTTAACGGTGAAGGAGATAGCCACCTGCAGCCTGTGGAGGAACCCATGCCAGAGCAGGTAGACATCCCTGAAGGAGGCTGTAACCCTGTGGGAAGCCCATGCTGAAGCAGGCTCCTGGCAGGTCCTGTGGCGCTGTGGAGAGGAGCCCACACTGGAGCAGGTTTTTCTGGCAGGACTTGCAACCGCATGGGGACCCACACTGAAGCAGTCTTTTCCTGAAGGACTGAACCCCATAGAAAGGACCCACGCTGGGACAGTTTGTGAATAAGTGCAGCCCATGGGAAGGACCCACATTGGAGAAGTTTGTGGAGGACTGTCTCCTCTGCGTGGGACCCATGTTGGAGCAGGGGAAGAGAGTGAGGAGGAAGGAGCAGCAGAGACAATGTGTGATGAACTGACTGCAACCCTCATTCCCCGTTCCCCTGTGCTGCTCGGGGGGAGGAGGTAGAGAAATCGGGAATGAAGTTGACCGTGGGAAGAAGAGAGGAGTGGAGGAGAGGTATTTTAAGATTTGTTTTTATTTCTTATTCTCCTACTCTGACTTTTGATTGGCAATAAATTTAATTAATTTCCCTGAGTTGAGTCTGTTTTGCCTGTGAACAGTAACTGGTGAGTGATCTCCTTGTCTTTACCTAAAGCCACGAGCCTTTCATCATATTCTCTCTCTCCTGTCCTGTTGAGGAAGGGGAATGATAGAGTAGATTGGTGGGCACCTGGCGTCCAGCCAAAGTCAACCTCCCACACTCATCATCATGGTGAAACTGAGAAAATGCATGATGAGTTGTAAAGTCAAGAAATTAATAAATAGGAATGTTTAGATTCAAATTGTGTTCACTTTAAAAGTCCTTCAAATTCTAAGAAGCCCCTGAATAATTATTTCTTAGCGGTGTTTCGACTTTTCTGAGTTTCTTTAATATTATCTTGAGACAGGATAATGGAAGCAATTGAATAAGGAACAGATATTTTCACTGTGGCTGTAGAGTACAAAATACCTAAGTGATATTTTGTCCTCCTCTCTCTCCCCAACATTTTTTAACCTTCTTTCTCCTTGTATGTGTGCAGCAACAATCATTAAATAAGTCTGCTATACTTTAAATGACTAACTGCTGAAGGGAAGGTTTGCTTCATGATTTTCAGGCACTTTAAAATTCTAGTGGTGCCCTGAAATTTCAGAAGCTAGAATTCAGCTTTCAAACGAGTGTCCAGCATGGAAGGGTTACGCTGATCACTAACCAGCCTCTTAAAAGCAAAGAAAGCTAGTGCTAGTAAGTTATACTATTCAGATAGGAGGTGATTGTTTCATTCAAAAAATACAAAGGCAGGCCCTGGCAAAGAGAGCATAGCCCATATATTTAGGATTCCATAGATAATATCAGGATCAATATATCCAATATCAGGACATCTTTGGGAGGACCTCATGCCCAGTTTTTGTACTAAACAAGACATCCATGGTGATAGGATATGTAGGGATGCTTGAAGTTTAAGAATTTTCAGCAGTTTAGGCATAAAAACTTCAGATATGATTAAAAAGGCACAGAAATGAAACATGTTTAAGTCTTTAGAAGTGTTCAAAACATTGTGGAATATAGCAAGAGAATCTGAAGAAAAGTCATTAACAAAATGAGATCTGACTTGAAAGTTGAAAAAAAAGTTAAAGAAAAAATAGTCTCAAAGACATTACTTAACAGTTCTTGATTCATGCTGTGTCCTGAGAGAACTGAATGAACATGGAAAATCTTAGCAATGATAGGTTTGTCATCATTTGGAAAAAAAAATGCAAAGGAGATTTGAAATACACAACATACTTTTAGAAACTTTTTACATAGTGCAGCTTTTGCTTTACCTATCAAACTGTCCTTATCTCAACCCCCGAGTTTTCTCACTTTTACCCTTCCAATTCTCTCTCCTCATCCTGTTGTGGGGGAGCGAGAAAGTGGCTGTGTGGTGCTTAGCTGCTGTCTGGGGTTAAACAACCACAGTATCAGATACCACCAGAGCCACCTTTTTGAATATGTCTGTGAAGAACCTCAGAAAGCAAGATCTAGACTAACAGTGATTGACATGTTCCTGAACTTTTGACAGTGATTCTGATAATCACAGAATCATAGAATCATACAATGGTTAGAGTTGGAAGGGGCTTTAAAGATCATTTACTTCCAAGCTCCCTAGCATGGGCAGGGACACCTTCCACTAGACCAGGTTGCCTAAAGCCCCATCCAACCTGGCCCTGAACACTTTCAGGGATAGGGAAACCACAGCTTCCCTGGGCAACCTATTCCAGTGTCTCACCATCCTCACAGTAAAGAAATTCTTCCTAATATCTAATCTAAATCTACCCTCTTCTAGTTTAAAGCTGTTACTCCCCATCTCATCACTACACTCCCTGATAAAGAGTCCCTCTCCACCTTTTCTGTAGGCCCTCTTTAAGTACTGGAACAACACAAGAAGGTCTCCCCAGGGCCTTCTTTTCTCCAATCTTAACAACACCAACTCAGCCTGTCTTCGTAGGAGAGGTGCTCCAGCCCTCCAATCATCTTCGTGGCCCTCCTCTGGACTTGCTCCAACAGGTCCATGACCTTCTCATGTGGGGACCCCAAAGCTGGATGCAGTACTCTAGGTGGGGTCTCACCAGAGCAGAGTAGAGGGGCAGAATCACCTCCTTCAACCTGCTGGCCACGCTTCTTTTGATGCAGCCCAGGATGCAGTTGGCTTTCTGGGCTGCTAGCACACTTTGCCAGCTCATGTTGAGCTTCTCATCAACCAACACCCCCAAGCTCAATTTATTTACTAAGATAACTGAAAAAAACCCACTATTGCAAAGACGTAGTCAAATAAAATATAGCATGACATAAAGTTCTGTACAAAAGTTATCTTTTAAACGGACAGGTATCTTATCCTCTTGATAAGCAGTAGATTACCTTCACCACAGCAAAACATGAATAAAGCGTCTGCTTGCAGTGGATTTTGAAAGAGGTGAAAATAAAAATAAGGAGGTGTTGGGGAGTTGCCTATCTCCCAGAGTTTACATTCAAATAAACCCAAAATTATGAGCACAGCTAAGTGAAATTTGGCTTCAGGAATGGAAAGAAACTGAGGGTTCTGTTGACTACAATGTCTCATCCAAGATGCCTGACTACAAATACGGCAACCTATCATATTACAATCTTTACAAGCAGTTCAAATTCAAGGAATTGAAAAGTCTTAGTCAGTGATGGATGCTATGCACTTTTACCTGGAGATAGCTTGATAGTTTGAATATTTTTAATATTTACTTTTTAGTTTTCTATGCTATTTAATTTTTTTCTTAACTGAATGTAGCATTTTATGAAGCCTGCTAAGAAGCCAAAGATATTTCATCGTATGCTTCATAAATGTATATAAATATTTCAAGTAGAACCCAACTTGACCTGTACTGTATTTATTCTAGTGAAGCAAAATCAAAGTCAAATTATGACTCATTTCTGATTTGTTGGATAGAGTTGGTGAGATACAATATCAAGTTTAATTTAATAAATAGTATAATTTTCCCTCCAGTGATACAAGTTTAATTTAATCTTCGTAAAACTTTTATCTGAAAAAATATTTTCCTCCTAATTTTATATTTTTCTGATTGACTCTCACGTCTATGTCAAAGACGATATAAATTGTTTATCTTTGCATTCAACAGTAAAAGCAATTCAGATTTATGAATACGTGGTTTGACCCTGACCAACAGTCAAGCACCTACACAGCTGCTCACTCACTACCCTCTCCCATGGGACATAGGGAAACTAGAAGGAAGGCGAGAAGCTTCACGGATTGTGATGTTTAATAGGTGGGGAAAAAAGTTGTGCATGCAAACAAAGCAAAATAAGGAATTCATTCACTACATCCCATCAGCACACAGATATCCAGCCATTTCCAAGAAAACGTGATGTTGTGGTTTAGCCTCAACCAGCAACAAAGAACCATGCGGCCACTCACTCAAACCCTCCCCCCACCCCCCAGCTGTGGAATGGAGGGGAGAATCAGAGGAGAAAGCAAAACTCGTGGGTTGAGATAAAGCCTGTTTAACAGAACAGTGAAGGAAAGAGGAAAACAACAACAATAATACCGATAGAGGAACGTACAAAACACAATCAATGTATCCCCACTCACCAACCAGCCCTGGAAGCCCGAGCCCACTCCCTTCCCCTGGTCAGCTCCCAGACTATATACTGTGCATGGCAGCATGGAATACCTGTGTCCCATGCCAGATCCTTTGGAAAATTAACCCTATCCCCACCAGAACCAGGACACATGAATAATGGTTACTTAGGAAGACAAACATCATAATCACAAATGTCCCCCTTCCTCCTCCTTTCCTTGGGCTTTTATTGTTAAGTATGACATCATATGTTACGGAATAACCGTTGGGCCAGTTCTGGTCAGCTGTTCAAACTCTGTGCATTCCCAGTTTTTTGTCGACTCTCAGCTAATCACTAAGGGGGCAGAGTGGGAGCAGACTGAGCAAAAGAGAGAGCCTTGATACTGTGCAACCGCTGTTCCGTAAGAGCCGAAACACTGGTGTATTATCACTATTGTTTTAGTCACAAATCCATGCTGGTATGAAGAAAATTGACTCCATCTCAGCCAGACTCATCACAGAGTAAGCAGTATTTCTCATTTCATTTAAGTAGGGTACACTTCAAATGCCACTAATAACCAGTTTATTATCACTACTTGTATTAACACACAAGGTTATCAAAGTAGAGATTCCTGTTGAGGTAAGTATTGTATGCATTTATGTGGAATAAGAGCACACAATATTGTGTCTACAAAATAATTGACCAGCTTGTCCAACATGGTGGTACTAAGCCAGTTAGTAGCTCATATTTCCAATGTCTTTTCAGCATTCTATTAACAGACTGTCACAATGATGTAATAAAAAATACCAGGTCCAAGCCACATGAAGAATAATTTTTTGTGTGCAGTTCATGATGTGATAATCTTTTTGGATTACTAAAACATGCAGCAGAATCCCTGGGGGAAAAAAAAAAACAACAGTAGTCTTGCTGAGGATGTGTCCTTGTTTCAGCTGGGATAGAGTTAACTTTCTTTCTAGTGGCTGCTGGATTTCAGATTTGGTATGAGAAGAATGTCAATAATTCATATTGGTTTAGTTGTTGTCAGGTGATGTTTATATTAGTCAAGGATTTTCTTCTGCTTCCCATAGAAGCTGAGAAGGAAGACAGACAGAACAAGCTGGCCAAAGGAATATTTGATACCATAGACATCATGTTCACTGTCTACATGGGGGTTGGCTGGGGGGGCAAGGATTCACAATCACTGCTCAGGACAGGATGGGCAACCAATCACCAGGTGATGAAAATTGTGTTGTATTATTTTATTTTGTATATTCTTTTATTATTTTTATTATTGTTATTGTTGTTGTTTTCCTTTTCTGTGACTGTTCTATTAAACTGTCTATCTCAACCCACGAGGTTTTTTTTTCCCTTTCCCCTCTTTTTCTCCCTTATCACCCTATCCTTCTGGGGGGAGACAGGAAGAAGTGAGTGAGCGGCTGCGTGATCCTAGTTGCCAGCTGGGGTTAAACCATGACAGGATGTTACATTTCAGTGGTAATATAAATATGAATTTCCTAATAACAGTTTTAAGGTAAATCTCAAAATAGCAAGGTCAAGGAATATTTATGTGAGGTTGAGACATATTTTCTATAAACTAAAGGAACAGAGAGTGAAAGAGAGTTTGGGAGAGAACACGGTGTAATAAATGTACATGTATCATTGCCTATAAATAGAATGCTGTTGGACAAATAGAAATGGTCCTTAATCATCAATAACTTTTAGAGACTTTTTAAAGTGACATTTATTGCTTTACATGGAAGATTTTTAATTGTCTGTTATTAACAGAACCAGTTCTAGGCAACCCAAATAACCCAGGGTTATCTCAGTTAAAATCAAGGAACTGCAATCCAAGCCACAAAGAGAATGGGAGTATTGCTCTAAGAAATATGTGAAAGAGCACTGAGTGATATCATGCTTGTGGAGTCAGAGGAGGTCAATATCACTATGAGCCTAGAAACTGATATAATATTTGATTTACAGTTTTGGAAAATAGAGTAGTAGAAGGGAGATGTTGACTTTTCAACCTCACCAAAGCAAGTGCCAGACCAGTGATGAGGACATAGATTACCTAATTTACAGCATTCTGCTCTAGCCATTAAGCTGTTTAACAGCATTATTTCAACTAATGGAAAACCATTAACTTTTTGGAGTGTCATTTAATGTTAGAAGAGCTGATCGCTACAGAACAATTGAGTATCTACAGCATATTTTTATGGTTTCTATTTAATTAGCAATATGTCCTCAAATAAACTTATAAAACCTATGTCTCTCCTGCTTTAAGTTCCTTAGGTCATAGACTCTTAAAGTGCTAATAAATCTCTGCTAGTTGACACCACCTCCTGACTTCTCAAGTGAAATTTTCCTCCCAAGCTATTATATTGCCATCTTTTTTTCTGCGTTAGGGAGCATCTTGTTACTTTACACATCACCATTGCAAATCCATTGACCTTCATGGTGCTAAAATTTATAGGGTTTCCAATGATCAAATATATTACAGTACAAACGCACTTTCAAACGAACGCTTGAATATCAGTATGTAGGCTAATATAAATGACAATAATAATTAAAAAAATAGTAGAATACTTTACTGTTTAATTTAAATGATTTGCATCTTTTTACTTTCACTAATTACACTTTTTAAGCACTACTTTAGGGATGTCTTAAGAAGGATTTTCTTCTTTGTCCTCTTCCAAAACAAGTAAAGTATGTAAATTCAGATTTCTCTTGGAAGAATTAGCTAATATCCAAATTGGGGCATAACACAAATTTGTAGTTATAATTTTCCCAAGGAAGTATTTCCTATCTCTAGCTCATTTGATCTCATTTATTTCAAGACTTAGAAGTGTGATGATAATACTAAGGTAGAACAAAATGAAAAGGATAATTTTAGGGAAACTAGAGAGCATTTAAGAGTAGGTGCATCCAGTAGATGCTCTAAATAAATATACATATGTTTAACACATAATCAAGGTTCTAAAAGATTGATTGTACAGAAGCAATTAAAAAAAAAAAAAAGGCAGGGTACTAGAGAATAAGTTATCCATATGGCATCTTTGACTGAAGTAGCTTTCAGTTTCAAATATGTCAGTTTTATGCTATTTAGGTGTTGTCCGTAAAAATGATGACTAGAATTGCTTTCTTTTTTTTTTTTTTTTTTTTTTTTTTGAGAAAATCCTGTCAGAGCTCAGAGGAACAAAACAGAGTAACCTTCCTAAGGGCGGGACCTGCATGGCATGCTGCATTCTTATTGGAGGACCATCTGATGCTGCACAGCTTAGGTTTCCCAGCATCTGAAAGGAAGTAGTATTATCCAGACCATCCCCACTTTCTTTATAGTGTTAGCTCTAGTAAATGACATTTTAAGTGATACTTTAATCTGAGTGCCTTTCTTACTGGGATCATAACAAACTAGCACCTCTGGTACAAAACTCATGCTTGAAGAATGTTATAAGATAAATAAGCAAATAAACCATTTTAATCATTTGATCAAAAGAGGAAGGAGAAAAGAGTCTTCCGTTTTTGACTCTAAGCTGTAAAATGTAAATGTTGATAACTCATAAAAGGAGATGCAAAGAGACCAATGGAGAGGTTGAGAGGTAACATGAACAAAATCAATTAATCCAGAAAAAGCCTGAGTCTTGCTTTAATTTTTTTTTTCCTACTTCCCTTGTGATTGTGGGAACAACTCTGAACATTCTCTTTTCTCCTAATCCTTTAAGACTTCAAGTTGTATATGGTGAAGAGCATCTATGTCTATACTTGTATTGGCCATGTGAGACAGGATGAAAATCTGTGGCAAGCATTACAGGAGGAATATAAATTCACTGTCCAGTTTAAAGCTAAGTATCATCTTCCCTCTGCCCTTTATGTCTAGCATTATTTTGAATACCTCAAGTGAAATCTTCTAGTTGAATTAGTGAAAAAGCTCACACTGACTTTAATCAGGTCAGAACTTCAGTCATGTAATCTTTCCTATTAGAAGCTGGACAGGACACCCAGTATCTTTTCCCCATAACTTTTTTTTTTTTTTTCCCTAGAGTATTCTTCAAGGGTGCTATGCAGCCTCTAGAATTACTAAGAGTTTTAATGAGAAATTATCTAATTTATTTTTCAAGGGCAATGTCAAACTATATAGCCTCACAGCTGCAGAAACTGAAGGCAAATTAAAGCTTTTACTTTGAACGCTTACTTTAACAGTCAAAATTGTAAAAGAAAACATTCTTTTTGCCTCCCTTCGCTTCCTCCTTTGCATCCATTTTGTATTCAAATCTTCTAAGAAAATATAAAAACTTTTGAATCTTTTAAAGAATAAATTGGAAACAAAAATGCAAAGATGTCAATTTACACAACCTGAGGAAAAATTAACATAGTTATATTCATTTTGACCTAGTATAAGAAAAATTGATCCCTTTACAGGGAATATGACAGTAATTAAGAAGGATTAAATAATTAAGTCTATATAGGTGAATGGCAACTGATCTATGATACTGGCCTCCACTGGTAAAAATATAAACTTGTTTCGATGAATCTACAAGTCTAATCTTCAAGGTATAAACAATATTAAAAATATAGCTATTATTATACCCAGCATGGTGAATGATTCTCATTATTCCTTTTAAATAGAATCTGGTTTAACAGAGCAAGCCTAGCTGAGGGCTTGCTCACCTTCATAAAGCCTTAAATAGTACAGGCCCGAAATAAAATAAATAACAATAAAAATATTCATTTAGAACTTGCACTCTTACTTTTTTGACCCATATTGGCATACTGAAACTCTTAATTCTTTTCTGAAAAATACTTATATCATGAGACTTTACTTGTGCCGGTGTTTAACTTGAGAAACTATATTTCCCCTTGTTTCCAACTATAAATGCACTGGAATTATTTTTTTCCACTTTTTTTCCCATTCAGAAATTTCTATTCTTACTATACAGTAGTAGTACCAAACAGACGGAATGCAATAAACAGGTACTTCTTTGTATACTCAAAATCTTACAATGAACAAAAAAATACACACTATAAGCAAAACAAATAATTTATTGTTAGTGTAATATAAATCTAAACAGTCTAACCAAAGAATTACTGTTAGTCTAAAACTAATTGTTACAAGGGAAAATAAAACATTAAAAACAAAAAAGCTGTAATAATGATAATTAATGCACTCACTTGCAACCTGGTGTTATGCTCCCCACTTCAGTATTTCTTTGTGTCTTAATTCTGAACCACCACTTTTCCTCAGTAAGAAATAAGAGTGGTTACAGCAAGTTGTCAGTATCCAGAGACTTCACCAGGAAGAAATAGAATAAGATTTTCTAAAAAGTAGACATCTAAATACGATATTACTCTCATTATAATGAAGGGAGGTAAATTGGTACTTTCAGAACATGTTTGTTATGAAAAAACATCTTTCTTCATCTTTCCTTCAGGTAGACATCTATGATCTAATATCACTTGGAACAGATAATCTCTCTCAACTAAATAGAGAACCTAAAGAGGTAATATCAGACATGGACATCTGAGCTTAAAATTCATTTGCCCACATTCCATTTGAGTCATGCTTGAGTATTAGAGACTCCTGTGGGTGTTCACAGTTGTGTTATGGGACTTGTGGAGTGTTATGCTGGAGGAGAGACAGGATTCCTCAGTACCACTCAAGCAGAACTCCATTTGACACCCTAAAGAAAAGGGCAATTGAATCTTACCAAGTATGTCTACATCATAAAAGGTAGATATATTAAAAAAAAAAATACTTGAGTTCCTTTAAGGAAGATCTTACTCTTGTAGGTTTTACTGTGGTGCTTACTGATGCAGAAACTGATGTTCACAGAGTAATTAAGATTGGAAGGGACCTCAGAAGGTGTCAAAGCAGATCAAGCTCTGAAGAGGTTGCACAGGGACTTTTCCAATCATGCTTTAAAAAAAAAAATATCCAAAAGAGGAGACAAGCAATTTCTCTGGACAACCTATTCCACTGCCTGTTTTTTTCCTCTCCTTATACCCAGTCTGAATCTTTCTTCTTTCAGTTTATACCCAACTTCTCTCATTCTCCTGCTATGACCACACTAGCTCCACCTCCTTGTTAACCACTCCATAAACACTGCAGGGCTGCTGTTAGATCCTCCCACAAGCCACCTCTTCTCCAGTCTGAACACAGCTCCAGTCCTTCAGCCTCTCTTCACAGACCAAGTGCTCCAGCCCTGACCATCCTGGTGGCTCTGCCCTATGCTAATTTATGTCATTGCCAGGGCCAGGGGAGAAGGTGTTTGTCTTCATTCTTAAAGGCAGGACTCTGCAATTTTTCCCACTGCATTTCATGAGGTTCCAGCTGGTACACTTCTCCAGACAGTCAGCATACCTCTGAATGGTATCACTGCCTTCCAGCATATCAACTTGACACCCTCAGTTTATTATCACCTGAGAACTAGAGGAGAGTAAACTCTATCATCTCCCCCAAGTCATTCATAAAGATGTTAAACAGGACCTGAAATTAATACCCTGTGTGTATGCAATATATGTATTTATTTTCAAGAACCATATCTTAAATAAATTATACTCACAGCCATTGGGAACTGGAAATAACATTACATTATGTTGGCTTTTTAATAAACTTATACCAAGTGGATTTTCAAAGCTTGCCATAGTTAATGCTTTGCTCAATATTTGAGTTTCTAGTTTCATTAACGTAAAGAATTCCCAGAGGTATAAAACTGCTATTAACCTCCTTTGCATATTTCTATTTATTCCTCCAGTTGTCTCACTGACTTCCGTGATAGAAGACTCCCAATGGAGGAGATTTAAGAGGATACCTTTAATGGAGTAGGGTGGTGCTTATGTCTGCAAGTTACAGCAAGCCACTGCCTTACTACACTGACACAGCAGAAGAATGGGCCTGTTGTTTTAGTGAGAATTCTAAGATATAATGTGATTTTTATAACAGAGCTCAGAAACCTGATATTATGACAGCATTACTGAAAAAAATAAATATTTCAAATTAACAATGGATTCTCTTGACTTCTCAGTATCTTTATCCATATGTATTTTATGTTTACATTAACAATCCCCACACTAGTCACTTCAGATTGTTAGTGTCAATAAATCATTTCCAAAATTAGAATTATACTTCTGAAACATGTTCCCATGAGCCAATTTGTAATTAATACAATCTGCCACTGAAAATCAAGAAACAGCACCTTGTTTGGAAAAAGTTTTGACAAAAATAAAAGTGCTATTTCACAGAACCACAGAATTTCAGGTTGGAAGGGACCTATTGAGATCACATAGTCCAACTTCCAAGTTAAAGCAGGGTCAGCTACAACAGGTTACCCAGGACAGCGTCCAGTCAGGTTTTGAGAGTCTCCCCACCTGAAGACTCCACAGCCTCTAGGCAGCCTATTCCTATGTATGACCACCCTCACTGCAAAAGAGTTCTCTTTACATCAGACGAAATCTCACATTCTTTAATTTGTACCCATTGCCTCTTATCCTATCAATGGTCAGTACTGGCTCCCTCATCTTCATTATCTCCCTTTTTGTCATACGTATTGACAAAATCCCTGGCTCCTCCAAGCCTTCTCTGCTCCAGGCTGAACAGTCCAAGGTCTCTCAGCCTTTCCTCAAATGAAAGGTGCTTCAGTCCCTTCGTATCCTTCGATGTCCTTTGGTGTTAAGTTCTCTGTTGTTCTGGGGAACAGAGAACTTAACACAGCACTCCAGACACAGCCACACCAGTGTCAAGTAAATGAAAGATCACCTCCTCAATCTGATGAAAACATTCTTCCTAACACAGCGCAGAAGACTGTTGGCTTTCTTTGTCATGAGGGGCATATCACTGCCTCACAGTCAGCTTGTCTACCAGGATCCTCAGGCCCTTCTCTGCAGAGTGGCTTTCCAGCCAGTCAGTTCCTGGGACTAGTGTATGGGGTTATTTTCACCAGAGGCAGGACTTAGAATTTCCTCTTGTTAAAAACCATGAGGCTTCTCTTAGCCCATTTTTCCAGCCTGTCCAGGTCCCTTTGTTTGGCAGCACAGTTACCTGGTATATCGGCAGCTCTTCCTGGTATTGTGTCACCTGCAAACCCACTGACAATGAACTCTACCCCCTTGTTCTGGTCATTGATGAGGATGTTAAACAACATGGGCCCCAGCATTAACCACTGGGATACAAGACTAACGACTTGTCTCCAACCAGACTTTGCACCACTGTTTGCAACCCCCCAGGCCCAGCTTCAGCCAATTTTCAGTCTGCATCACAGGCCATTTATGCAACCAGAATCACAAAATGGTCAGGGTTGGAAGGGAACTCTGGAGATCATCTAGTCCAGCCTCTCCAGGTTGCACAGGACGGTATCCAGGTATGTTCTTAATGTCTCCAGAGTGGGAGACTCTGCAACCTCTCTGGGCAGCCTGTTCCAGTGCTCTGCCACCCTCAAAGTAAACAAGTCCCTCCTCATGTTAAGATGGAACTTCCTATGTTCAAGTTTGTGCCCATTATCTCTTGTCCTGCTACTGGGCACCACTGAAAAAAGACTTTTCCCATCCCCCTGGTACTCTCCATTTAAGTATTTATAAGCATTGATAAGATCCCCCCTCAGTCTTTTTTTCTCTAGAGTAAAAAGACCTAAGTGCCTCATCCTTTCCTCGTAAGAAAGATGCTCCAAACCCCTAATTATCTTAGCAGCCCTTTGCTGGACCCTCTCCAGCAGTTCCCTGTCCTTCTTGAACAGGGGAGCCCAGAACTGGACACAATACTCAGCTTTCTAATGAAGATCTTATGGGAGATAGGGTCAAAGACTTTGCCAAAGTCAGGGTAAACAACATCCACTTCTCTCTCCTCATCCACCAAAGTTACCTCTATAAAAGGCTATCAGGTTGGTTAAGTATGTTTTTCCCCTTTGTAAATCCACAGTAACTACTCCCTATCACCTTCCTATCCTTCAAATGGTTGGAAATGGTTTCCATGATTGTTTGCTCCTGTACAGCTGACCAGCCTGCAGTTCCCCAGATGCCACTTCTTGAAGATAGGAATGACATTTATTATCTTCCAGTCTTCAGGAACCCCTCCCAGTCACCATGACCTTTCAAAGATAATCAAGAGTGGCCTCACAATGATATCAGCCAGTTCTCTCAGTACTCATGGGTGTACCCCATCAGGCTCCATGGATTTATGTATGTTCACTTTAAGTGTCCTCCAACCTAGTCCTCCTACACTGAGGTTTAAGTCTTCCTTACTCCAGACTTACCCTCTAGTCTCAGGGGCATTATGAAGGCCCATCTTAACAGTAAAGACTGAGCCAAAGTAGCCATTAAGTACCTCAGCCTTCTGTGCATGATTTGTCACCGGTTCCCCTGACCCATTCAACAGCAGACTGACTTCTTCCCTAGTCCTCCTGGTTTTTTGTTCGTGTACTTGAATAATCCTTTCTTGTTACCTTTCACATTCCTCACCAGTTTCAACTCCGGGTCAACTTTGTCTTTCCTAACCTCATAGTTGTACAATCATACAGCAACTCTGTATTCCTCTTGGGTCACCTGCTCCTGCTTCTACATCTTTTAAGTTTCCTCTTTATGTCTGAGTTCAGTCAGGAGCACCTTACTCATCCATGCAGGCCTCCTGCCACATTTACTTGATTTCCTGCTTGTATGGCTATATCTTCCTTGAGCTTGGAAAAGGTTATCCTTAAATATAAGGGAGGTGGGAGGCGTCCTTGCCCATGGCCAGGGGTTTGGAACTAGATGATCTTTAAGGTCTCTTCCAACCTAAACCATTCTGTGATTCTATGAAATATCAGCCAGCTAACCTGGACCTTTCTTCTCTCCAGGATCATATCCCATGGGATCCTTCCAAGCAGATCTCTGAAGCAGTTGAAATCTGCTCTTCTGAAATCCATGGCTGAGGTCCTGCTTTTTGCCCTGCTCCCTCTGCCTGGGATCCTGAAATTCACAATCTCATGTTAACTGTAGCCAATGCTGCCCCAAACTTTCACATCACTGAGCAGTTTTTCCTTGTCCTTCAGTATGAGGTCTAGCAGAGCATCTTCCTGACACAAGTGACCAAGGAGTCAGGTAAAGTCACTGTCAGTGCCCCTCAGAAATTAGCTTGATTGCTTGTACCCTGCTGTGCTGTCCTTCTAACAGATATAAGGATAGTTCAAGTCCCCCATGAGGACCCCAGAGCCTGGTAGTCACACTTGGTACTTCCCAGATCACCCCAGCAGCATCATTGGTGTCCAAAAGGAAGAACAGCAGGGAGTAACAGCAAAAAGGGCCAGATAAGCCCTAGTAGCCTCTCCATAACATTCCAAATCCAAGGCCATGACAAGCAGTAAATATCCCTAGGTGAGGAGACAAGTTGACAGATGGGGGCTTCTGTTCCTCACAGCAGGAAGTCACCTACCACCATCGCTGATTCCTTCTACTGGTCCTGAATGGCTCAGGCTCAGTCACCAGAAACACTCCATTTGACAACATTCTAAGTTCCTTATCAGTTATGAGGGGAGCGAAGTTATTCTGTAACTGCAAGTTAACAGGTGGAGTAGGAGCTCTCCTTCTGGTATAAGGAATCACCAGCTTCCATCTTCATCATGCTTGGAGTTTTAACTCTCAGACTTCATAAACACAGGCTTTTCCTAACCCTCCACTACCATTGGAGATTTTGGTTCTTGAAGCTCACAGAGAAGAATCTGGACAGCCTCCAATGCTACAGTCTGCTGACTTCTGGTAGTTCTCCTGCTTGGCAGCACAGCTCTAGGTGCTCCTTCACAATGATGAAGGGAAGGGAAGAGCTTCCTCTTATATAGGCCTCTCCTTAGCATGTGTAAAGTGGTCTTTGACCCTCCCAAATCAGAGGTCAGCTAGAACAAATGCTGTTGGCATCCTTTAATCAAGGGCAGCTGACAGAATTCCTTCGGATCTGCTAGACATTATCCTTATCCTTACCTGACAGTAGCAGGAATTTTTAATAGCTAAGTTTTAATAGTTACCTCCTATATAAATTTACAAAAGAAAACCTAGAGACAACAAGTAATTTGACAACTAATTAACTTTCTTGCTGAGCAAGGTATGTGTTCAGTTTATATTTGGATAACACAGGAAAGAAATTATGAATAAGGAAAAGATACTATTTTGCTTTATGGCTTAGGGCTTTTTATTAAACAATATTCTAATCCTGGCATTAAATAACTGCATAAAAAATAAAAAGTAAATAACCATTGTATTAAATAAATACTGTGCTCAGCCAGATGTTTATTTCAGTCACTTCTGTGACTTTTAAAATACACAACTTACACTATAGCTACTGCAGTTGATGAGCAGGTTTTCACCAGTTTCAACTGTACAAACAGAAACAGAATATGGGACCTATTTCATATTGGCTTTCACTTATTTATCTGTGATAAAATCAGATACTGTACACAAGTCTAACTACACTTCTCCATTCATATGATTCTGATGAAGGAACCGCTAACCTCATGAAGAATTTTTTTCAACTTCAATTGGCCAAGATCTAAACCGAGCTTAAATTTAAGAATTATTTCAGTGACTGATCATTATTGGTAAGGTTAATGTTTGATCATCATAACTTTTATTTCATCCTGCTTATCTATTATTTTTTTCTCATATACTTCAGATCTCCACTGTTTGCATGGTTTGGGACATGTTTCATCTGACATATGGATAGACATGAGATGAATCACTGAAGGGATTCTGGGCCACCCCAAATTTACACATTTCATGTAAACAGCTATATTTGATTATATAAATCTCATCCATATGGCATGCTTAGTTTTGTTTCATTTTCCATCGGGATCATTTTAGATTACAGTAGCTGTTTAAACAGTTGAGATGTATTGGCTTAATGGCCACTTCAGGGAGAATACTGGAAGTAGATAAATGCGTTAGACAGCAGGAGTCTCAGCACAGATAACGAAAGGCCTGAGCTAGGGAGCAGAGAGGGTTAGAAAACAGAGAGACAGAGAGGGAAGCAGAAATACTAAACACTTATATTGAAGGACATGCTGTATGTTTTCAGATTTCTTGGACTGAATAGCAAGGCCAGACCTGCAAAATACTACCTTGTATTTTAAGGCAGATGACTTAAAATACTGAAAAGACCTCTTCTGGTACAAGACGACCCTGCAAAATGCATGTTATAGACTTCATCATATGTAGTCATTCAGTTACGTAGTCAATCCACATCTGGTTATTGTCTTCTTCCAAAAAACAGTCAGGCTCTTAAATGCTATTAATCTGCTCGATACAGTTCTGGGTGAAAACATAGATTTACAGAGACAAGGTGGTGACAAACTAGTAACTTCCCAATGTACATAGAAGTTTAAGACTGAATCATGTCAGAATTCTGTGGATCTGCATTCTTACAGTGCTGAGAAAAAATTGGGGAATAGTAAACCTTAAGCAATCCTCAGTGACACCAACTAAGTGAATTACGTAATCTACCACAGAACTTGCACTATGAGCATGCTGGTAGTCTCCAATTCCATTTTAGGTTTACTGACATTCCCTGGACCCAGAAATTACTTCACTATTTTGCCCCAATTTGCCCTTTGCTTCCAATTCCATCTAGACGCTACTGGATGTGCCACCTTTTCAAGAAGTGTGTCTAATCCATCTTGCTGCCTTTACAAACTGTCCTTTCCATGGGGCTTCAGGGAAAAAGGGAAAAAAAAAGTTTTATATCTGTAGCCATAGACAAATAAAATCATAATAGGTTGCAGCATCTTTTTCTAGGCACATGAGAGACAGTGCTTAAGTACACTAGAAGAAAATCCAAACAAATGCTGACTGAACTGTGAGCTGTGGATAAATCTGGCTTCAATACATGGTTGTATTATACCTCATAGTCTTACCAGATATCTCTACCTATTTATCCTGACACTTGGCATATGTGGAAAAACCCTAAGAAACATATTGATATTGGGAAAAAGAATGGCCTCACTGTGAGACCATCTATGGTAGACTAATTATTTTGAATATTAGACATGCAAGAGTTAATAGTCCAAAACTAAATGAATCATCTTAGGTTTTCTTCATACGCTGTGTTGGGAAAGAAGCACTTTCGGAAGCTGATTATGTTAACAGATGTTAAGAATGGGGCCACCTCCTGCAGTCGCTCTGGCCCAGGACCCATCCTGCATGGCCGTGGAGCCTGTCCCGGTGCCTGGTGACCCAGGTCTCTGCCCAGACTGAGGGAGGTGGCTGCTGCTTTCCTGTTTGCAGGTTCAACCAGCAGCAAAGCTGAGCACACATCGCAGACACACACACACATAGAGGACACAGACACAGCTGATCACATAGATGGCCACAGACAAGGTTCTGCCTTCAACAGCAGCCACGTACAAGACTCACATCACACACAAGCCCAAACAAGCCCAGACAACCACATCTGCTCTTCCTCTTGGGCTGGCAGAGGTAGAAAGTCACTAGTGCAACAAACACACAGCACTCTCCAGATTCACAAGCACATGCACATTTGTGGATCCCCCCAGCATCATCAAAGCCTGTCTGCCCGCCCAGCACCCCAGCCCAGATCCTGGTCCTTCCTACCTGCCCCATGGGTCCCCTACTTGCTGGCTGGTCTGGCTGGGTGCTCGCTGCAAACACACAGCATTCACACACTCATCCCACAGACACCCTACACTTGCGGGTTCCCACAAACACCAGCACAGACCCTCTGCTTGTCTGATATCCCTTCCCAAACCTAGGCATCCTACTTGCTGGCTGGTCCAGCTTGGAGATTGACAGTGAATACACACACACACACCCCCCACACACCTGGTTTGGAGGAGACACAGACACTTGACCTCATCAGCTGGCACCAGGCACAAGGGTTATGACCTGAGGTCCTGTCCCAGCCACTGTTGCTGCACCTCTCACTCACCTCAGTCCCCCCAGTAGCAGGTTTTGGGATCGCACACTGTTATTGTCCCAGTGGCTGACATCCAAGACCCCCACTGACTTCTGGCACCCAGTCTACTCATGCTCGTCCCCCCAGTAGCAGCCATTGAGTGCCTGCAGCACTCACATGCACAGAGGATAGGGAGTGAGATTACGCACAGAGTTGAGAAAAGATTTAATAAGAACATATGAGAAGATAGTAGAGACAGTGGTGATCAGGTGCAGGGCTCAGCCAGACAAACATACTGACCAGTTCTGATTAACATGCCATCAGCCCTTTTCTTTATATTCCTCCTTTCTTCCTCCCTGGTCCCCTTTCCCCTGCACACTGCCTCATCAGTTTGCACACTCACACCAACCCCCTCCAACATCCTGGACCCTCAGGTTTGCATCCGTATCAGTTGCAAATTCTGGTTATTGTCTTTATTAATGTTAATTGGACAGGTTTTATGGCTATCTGGTTTCTCCCTCCCTTTCTTTATCCTTGCAACTGAAAAAATAAACATACTCTTCATGCCACTGATGAGGTTTGTTCTTATTATGATCTTCCTTGTCATTTCTTGGTCAAGTCTGTGTCTGTGTGTTCTGGTTTATGGCTCCTTTGACGAGGTACCCTTAGAGGACCAGACAATATCCTTCTACGCAACCATACAGGATATGATATATCGCTCTTTAATCACATCTATTCTTTGAAAGGGTTATCCGAAGTAATAGCTGAGTGCTTGGAGGGCAGTAATGGATGTGGAGTGTGCTGCAGACCTTCCCCAGATCAGTAGGAGTGATGATATAGGGAGTACCTGCATCCTGTCACGGAGCAGTCCTGGTGCTAAGTACATCAATAAAAGAGAGTGAAGAGCCAGTTCAAGCACTGGAGCTCTATGCCATTAGCTCACTTGCTGCCTCTGTTCTGCACTGCGCACTGCTTCAAATACCTCTCTCTAGGACAAATTTATTATAGAAGGCAATAGCTGTAAATAGTGTGATTATGAGCCATTCTGTTCTACTTCATTTTGGAGTCAGGCATGCTTCTTTGTCTCTCTTTTATTTAGTGCAAGAGCTGCAATTACGATGGCCAGCTAAATAATGCTTTTTTTCTGGGCTAAAACTGTTCGTGGGAGATGAAAACTTGGGTGTAGAGAAGGTCAGTGCAGTTGCCTACTGAAAATAAGAGAGAACAGTAGAGAGCTAAAGGAAGAGACAGGATTTGCCATGTGATATGGCAAGGGCAGGACAATGGGGATGCTCCAGATTCAGGAATATTCCAGGATGTCAAAATAACACTTGAAATAGTTCTGTTAAAACTCAGGGGGGCTGTACCTGGGCCTTTATTGTAAAGAAAGAAGACATAAGACTGTCGAGAAAATCCAAATGGGATCTTAATGGCAGAAGAGGTTTGTGTCAGATATCTTTCTCCAGTTTCTACGCCTCACTCTCACGCTGACATTACTTGTGTGTTTTGCTCACAATTTAACCAGAATAACATTCCCTGTATCTGGTATTAATGATGTGAAATATTGAGCTGTCTGCCTGCTGGAGTATTGACCCTGGAAAAATTATTATGGGATGTTGATTGAAACACAGATCATCTACTGAGCACCACAATCTTATGAGGTTTTCCTAGAGATACTAAACTTTATCAGTTTTTTAATTCTACATGATAGGGGCTACTCCCTTTTATCCATACTGTCTTCCATTATTTCATAGGCTTTGTATTATTTCTGAGTGATGAGATGCGGGGAATAAATCAATGTCTTAGGACTTTAATTCAAATGAAGCTGCAACAGGTAGGATGACTGAGTCATTTGTGGACTATTTTGTGTAAATTTTGTGTGAAAGACAGAAAGACAAGTTATCTTACTTGATTTATGATCTTTGTGAAGTAAATATTTATATCTGTGGTTATTATACTAAATTGTGTTCTTAGAGAAATAAGCACCTTTAAGATGTAATTAATTTGAACTTTTTTAGATAAATTTCAAAATGGGATAAATTTCTGCCTAGAATTAAAGTACATTTATTTCTCTTCCTTGAATAAAAGGGGACTGCAGGGTGACTGGTTTAGGTGTAAACAAATGAGTCTCCTGCTTGAATATTAAGGTATGGAAAGCAGTACAAAGAACATACAGAGGAAAAAAAAACCCACAAAAACTCAACAAAACCCAATACATAAGGACATGCTTCTTGAGAATTTTTATTTGTATAAAAAGTTGTTCTTCATTTAATATATCCACCACTTCTGTGATATCATAAACCCTTACTGTATTTCTATGAGCCACAATCTTTTTGGCATGTTCATATAAAACAGCTATTTCATCTTTGTGATTATTTTATCTGCCTTTGCATTGTCCCTAACTTCTTTGTTTTCTTCTGGAAACACAAAAATCAGAAGGTCTGGGCACACTAAATTTTTATATACAGGCACAATTACTCTCTCTGTCTTGTTCTTAATATATGATATAAATCCATACACCTAATGTAAGAGCTTAATTTTTTTCAGGTTCCTAATAAGTCATTGGAGAGTAAGAGGTTCATCTGAATGGCTGTTCAGGATACAATAAAATGAAGAGTTGAAATTAAAGAGTATCAATTATCCTCTGTTCCTGTAATTAGAAATATCAGCATGTTATTACAATGTAATACAGGATACATTGCAGAGATTATACTAGATATAAATTTAAGTGCTCAGCCTAATTATTTTACATCTACAAAACAATATTTCATTAATAATTCACAAGAAGTAGTGATTCTCGTTGCTTGATTAAAAACAACTATGCTTCTAGAAACATCTGATGATTTATAGTTCACAGAATAAGGTTTCATAATGATAAATTATATCTTATTACAAAATTTTTCAATTATTTGAACGTTTAGGTTCTTAAAACATTATCTCTCAATAAAGTAAAATAAACATTTCAAAGCTTTGGACTTTACTGGCAATGTCAATGTATTTGCTCAAATATATATTCTTATCATCACAGTATGTGAAACAATTCTACTTCAGTATAAGATAGGTCTATGATGGCTAAAAGTAATGTGTCAAGTTTTAGAAGACCAATATGAGTTTTAACTAAATAATTACATTTTATGTGCTCATTTATTGTTAGACCTTGTACTACTGAAATGAATTATGCATGTGATACGTGGCTCACTTAAATAACCCAGCAAAAAACAAACTAGTTCTCCTAAAATATATCAGATTCCAGACTTTATATACATACCAAATTATTTAAATTATGGAGGTGCAAGTCCTGCAAAATAGAAAAGATTGACTGCTATACTCTGTTCTCTGTCAGAAAAGAAAGTGTACTGAGACTTAGAAAATGTCTTATGTGTTCAGTGTATCTAAGTTGTAAATTAAACACTTTGTCATTATCTCTTGACTCATAGGGTCATTAAAGCACTTAAACATGTTTCCTTCCTATCAAAATACTTCAAAAAGTTTAAAACCATGTTCATAGAAATATGGGTAAGATTCAGCAAAGGAATTTATTCTTTAAGATTTCCATGTAATACCATATAGAATTAAAGAAGAGATCATATGAATATTCTATTTACTGTGTGTGGACATCGATAGCTTCTCAGTGAAGGACCTGTGGTTGCTATTTATTCCATTGAATTTTTAACGTTTAATTAGGATGCCTAAGTTGCATGGAAATTTGCCTTAAGCTCCCCCTTTTGTTGATGGTAAAGTAAAAGCCTTTCCAAAGGGTAAATAAGCTAGCCAAATACCCCAGTAGTCCACTCAAAATGCCGGGGTAAGCTCACAGCTGAATCTGATGGCCAGATGTCCAATTCAAGATGGTAAAGAGCTACCCAGAAATTGCACCTATATCAATAAATGAAATAAAATTGCTCATGGTCATTTTTCCAGTGTTGGTTACAAATTATGTGACATAGCTTGTGCTCATACCTCTGAATTTCCTTCTCCCTCAAAACAGGAGGGCTTTTTTTATAGTTGCTTCTGTTATCTGCCCTTTGCCCATGCTTTCTGCGAGCAGTGCTCAGGCATTGGACAGTTGAAGTCTGTCACAGGGTAGAAGGAAGGTGGCAATGATGTGGACAGTGAAACTGCCTGGATGACTGCTGAAAAGTGCCTGAGTTCACATGCTGGTCCTGTTTAACTTACTGGTACAAAAGTAGTCTAAGATGAAAGCATTAGTACAAAACTCCAAACTGTACCTATGTATGTTTGAAGAACTACATGTGAATGAGGCATCTAAGCTCCCATTAGGGGTCTCAGTGGAGTCTGGGGAAGCTGATCAGAGTTGTGTATATTAGGGTGAGCTGAATAGCTCCCTACGCTGCAGCAATAACACTTATTTGTTCTCCACTGACTGCAGTTGGAGCTTAGATGCCTCTCTAATATGCCGACGTGCCTAATTCTGTGTCTCCAAAGATGCTTTGGGAACCAAACACCGGACCAGTTCCAGGCCAAATGGAATGGACTGGCTTGTGTCTTTTCCAGTTGGACTAAATCACTGCAATTGATGCATCTATGTTACATACTACTCAGTTCAAGTATTTTTTGTGTGTGTAATGATACAGCATCCTTGTTATTATTATTGTTTACTTTAGGTAAAAAGTGTCTGAAGTAATGCGAGGACAATGTCGCAGGCTGCCAAGTAGGTGTTTTCACAACACTGCCAGTCCCTACAAAAAAGGGAATAGCACATAGTGTTTTGGAGGCCTGCTGGGATAATTTCGGGATATATCCTAGATAATGAGAGTAAAACTTGTTGCAGTGCATTTAAACACTAAAATGGATGCTGAAACAAATAATCTTTCCAGTTCTGCCCCCGATTCTCAGTGGCAGGAGCTAGCTGGCAAATTTCCAAACAGAAGTTAACTGGTATTCATGCAGTGAAATCGATCAGGTATCTCAAACAAAATAGGGAGTGAGATAAGTGGACAGTGTAAACACACACTGATCTTCAGTTATGGGTCTGAAGTTACTTACATAGGATGAATCTGGAACAAAAAGTCTGAGCATAATACGTATTACGTACATGTAAAAAAAAAATTAAAAATCCTTGATTAACAAATAAGGAATAACATATAGATATCTTTCAGTTCTTCATTTCTAGGGACAGAAAAAACCAAGGCAAGTGATATGCAAATTCAAGGAGCTTAAGTTGCTTGTTTCTGTCATGGTTTGGTCTGGGCTAGCCACTAAAATGAATGACATCTGCTCTTTAACTTCTCTCCCAAGTGAAAGAAGAATGAGAGGAAGAGAGCCTTATGAGTTCAAAAGAAACAAAATTACTTTAATGAAATATTAATAATAAAACAATGAAAAGAAAACATAATAATATCAATAAGAAAATAATGAAACATATACACAACATATACAAAACTGTATCGACCTCCCAGGATGACGATCATGTCACCAGCAGGCACTGGGGAAGTCCCAGGCTGGACTCAGTGATAGACGGGAACTGAACTCAGGAACTGGATTGAGGAACGTATAGATTGGGATCAAAAGCAGATGAACAGACAGTCCGCCTCAAACGCTGGCCATTGAAGAAAGAGGCCTGACACTTTGATCCCTCAGTTTTTATATTTAGCATGATGTAGATGGGACAGAATACCCTGTTGGTCAGCTTTGGGTCACCTGCCCTGTGCACTCCTCCCCGCAGATGCCACCCCTTTATGCTCTTCTGTTTCTGACCCTCCAATGGGGCATAGAACAAAGTGAGCTGACCTTGGTTGTTATAGCAATAAGTATAAGCAGGAGCCTCTCTGCATACCATTCCCTGGCATTAATAATAAACAAGGACTTATCACCCTGGAAATGGACTACTGTCTGAAAAATATGCTGTTAGAGAGAGTTCAGTTACTTAGAAGAGGCTTAGCTGCAAAGTAAATTACTGAAAAGAAAATTGGTTTTGTTTTACCTCAAACCAGGACAACTTTATTAGTAGAGATTATTGTAAAACATGAACTTTGCCTTTGATTCTCCATGTGTAAGCAGAAAAAAAAAACAGAATGTGTGACCATGGAATTCTTTCTGGTGTGACTTGTAGATTTTTTTTTTGTCACAATTTATCCTCTGCTGCATCTGTAATATATCTTGAAGATACCTTGTACTCCTTTATTATTTTTTTTGTACAAAGGGGCTTAAAGGATTCAGAGATTCTGCTCCCAAATTTTCTAAAATTAATTTCAATTTAATGCAGTGTAATTATGTCAAATGATTTCAACACCATACTGAAACCATTTGAATCAAATTACATTTTATGACATTGGAAAATTACTCATGATACTGTTATGAAAAGAAGCCCTTACTTGTCTGTGCTTTGATTTCTTTATTCTTCCATGTCTGAAGGTAATTTTTTTTCTTGTATTTATGCCTTCAATAAGCTTTTAAAGAAAAGCTGCACTTTGGTGTTAGTAAGTTGTAATTTCAATAATTCATATGTAGACATGCGTGTATTACCAGTTCCCAAACTCCATAATGTTCCCAGAAAGGACCTCACACTCTCTAATTTTTCTCAAGAGTTACAGAAGTACATTTCCTTGTCGCTAGCCATTGAGACCTACACTGTTTCATAAAAAAAAAGAAAAAAATCTCCCCCCAATTTTCTGACAGGATATTCCCTTTCCCCCCAGAAAAGTAAAATAATCTAAAGCAAATTTTTTTGGAGAAAGACACTATCTTCATGAAAATTTTAGCCAGGATTTTTTGAGTCAAGGAATTAATCTGAATACTTAAATTGAAAGTCTGATGATATGTAAGAAGAATTTTAAAATTAAACGCAATTTAGGTGCTTAGACATCTTCCAAGAACATTGCCAGGGTGGAATATAGGTACCTGAAACTCAGTCTAAAGTGCTGTCAAAGTGAGGGTGATTTGATACTTAGACCTGAGAGCTGGGATTTTATTTTTTTTTTCTTATACAGCTATAATACTTCCTGTCAAAGTAGTCTTTCTCCTGAGGAAATATCAAAAGTAAAAGCTGATAAAGAGTGAATGAAAGGAACTTAGACAATAGTGGAACACCCATAACATCATAAAGCCTTATTAATAAAGCAACTGACCAGTTCAGGGTAGGGAAAAAATACATGGAAAAAAAAATAATATGGTAAATCGATGATCCTTGTGGGACATCTATATACTATCAAATACTGTCAGAATAATGCCTTGAATTGAGAAGGCTGAATATTGTCATTCAACAAATACATTTCCACTAAATGTAAAATAATTTTATACTTTCAGGACAGGAAACCCATAGTTCAACAGCCATGCATAAATTAAGGCAAGATGGTCTTATGAAAGGTGAAAATGTCTACTAATTTGAGTTTCAGGAAATTTTCTGTCCTCATCTATCCTGTTTATAGAGCAACGTATTATACTACTGGGTCTAGATTTTAATAGAATAACATCATATCTTGTTACTTTGTGAGCACTCAGCACCTTTCAACCTCTGGCATTGCAGTTCCATGCATAGCCAAAGCAGGAACTTACGACACTTATGAATTATAAGTGCATTAATTAAGACAAAGTTAATATTAGCTTACCCTGATCACAAATATAAGCATATCAAAATAATGTAAGCAATAACATGTGTAATTATTTTGTAACGCTGGGATGGCATAAGCAAACACAATATATATATATGCATTTTACATGTGTGTGTAAAAAAAGTAGTGACCAAAGAGGCAAACAAAGACACTGGAGTTGCTCTTCAGAGGTGTAGGCAAAATGTAAACAATAACTCAAGTAGCAGAATTTGTAAGTTGAAGAACAAAGAACACGGTAAGTACAAGGGACTGTAAAAAGAACATCCTTGAACACATAAGTTGGAAACAAAAACTAAGATGTGCTTCGGCAGCTGATGAGATCCTCTGGTTTTGGGAGATAGGGTGAGAAGCATAGAACACAAAAGGTGATGGAGGACAGAGAAAGGAAGAGAGACCCGTTTCAGTTTGAATTCTGTCAGGGAAGAGCTCTCAAGCCTCACCTCCCTTGGCAACTAAGGACTGCCAAGGGAACTAGCCATTAGTGCTACCTGTACTGTATCAGAAACACAGTCTTGTATGCTCACAGCTAGTATAGGATATGAGTATTAAGGATGCAAAAGTTCTCTATGTAGTGTTAAGCAGTCATAATGTGGCACAATTACTTGAAGTTTTGTTTTAAAAATTGAAACTGTCCCGATTGGCAAGTGTTCTGAACAGACACATCACAGGCTGTGTAATTCCTGATGCATGTAGATGTACCTAGATACATGTGACTTCACATATATGTATGCACATTTGCACTGCATGTGACTACTAATTTTATGAGATTACATTCATCCCTTTCCAAGCCACTAATAAAGTACTTTCATAACAAATCAGTCAACATTACAATTAATTTCTATTTTTATAATATATGTATAAACATAGTAAAATGCAGATAGAATACTTTCATAGCTTATTTTTATAAAAATTATGACTGAGAGCATAAAGTGAAATTTAAAAGAATATTAATATTTAAAAGAATATTATTTGTATTCAGAGTAGCCATTCCCTACAATAAAAAACCCTGTGAAGTTTGATTTTTTTATTTATTTTTTTACAAATTTTTAAAATATTTTTATTTTTGAGAATGACTTTATGTAAGACAGGTATTATTATTAATATTTTTTTAGTATTTTTCAGCATTTACAAAATAGTATTGTTTGTTGTTTGACTGAAGTATTCTCCTTTTTACTATAAGGATTAAAAAAATATCATGAGGAATGTTAACAAATGTACCAGTAATCAGCAAATTTATTCACAGATATTAAGTACCATGGATTTGTGCAATTGTAACACCACTGAACTCAGCAGACGCACTTATGTAGGCAAAGAGGAGATAAATCTGTGAGTCTTGAAATATATATAAGTAAGACATCTCATCTATGTAATCCCACTCTTCATAACCTAGAACCTTGTAAATTTATAACCTTAAAATTTATGTGTTCGTCTTCCCATATATGGATATTTAATAAATACTTACACTGATCAAAAATATTATAGTTTAAACATTTTACATTCTTCAGTCATATCTACTTGATTAAACCTTTCCTGTATAAGGAGAGAAAAAATGTTGTGTGACTAAAATTACCTATTAAAAGAACAAGCCATAGATTTGATATTTTATAACTATGTTATATATTATAATTATGTTATATATACTATTATAATTTATCTTTTCCTATATTTCAGTGACCGTTGTCTTATTTTTTTAAAAAACTTTAATCCTTTCTTGTGACACATGTCCCAGAAGTGCTCAAATTATTTATAGGGAGACTTTCTAAAAAGGCTGAAAGATATGATTGGCATTAATTTGGAAATATCTATTATTTACTTCAGTGGGATGACTGATACGCCACATGAAATCCTCATTATTTTTAACAGCTTGGGTGACCTTTAGAAATTCACATGTTTCTGTTAGACCAACCCATACTGAACCATTCCTGCCTCTCTGTCAAAATTTGCTTATTGATTACTAAGATCACTATAGCAATTTTTTTCAAAGTTGTGATATCAGTTCAGCCAAAATTTTTTACAGCTTGGCTGTCAACTTTATACGTAGATGTTGTAATTTTTGAATGTTTTAGATTACTGCAAAGTAGTCAGCTTCTATTAGATTTAAGTGACTTATTATGTCACATTTTGTGTTCTGATGCATGCCTTTCATGCATGTGAAATAATCCACTTTTTGTCTTTTTAAACAGGCCAACAACCACTGAAATTAACAGGGACGTGCAATGACTTTTATCCTATTGTTGTATTGAATTTCACAATATTACAAATTCAGTGTCCTTCACAAGTATCATACAGACAGAATTGCTACCTTTCTGTCTGCAAAGTCAGGTTAATTTGCACAAATGGATGAAAGAGAGATTAATCAGAAAGTATCCCAGCCACACATTGAGCTGAAATTTGTGTGCATCCTTGCCTGAAGACAGAAATAAATCAAATCAGTAAGTGAGTTTTGTGAATCAGAAATAAAAGATCTGTGTGTCATCAAGACATTTTCTTAGAGTACTATATATATTTACATCCCAACAGGATATGCACAATTTTGCTACAATAAAAATGCTTTCTCAAAAGGACCTGTATGTATCTATCCATATATCTATAGATATGAAAACATATATATGCATGAACAAAAAAAACTTAAAATCTTTCTTTTGATGCACATATTTCAGATATGCAAAATATCCCCTTACTCTGTAGTTTATTTTTATTAATGGGCTTACCTGACTCAATTAATTAATATTAGCAACAACAGATGTAGCTCAAATTGGTTGCTGCTAGTAGAGAGAAAAACTATTCTATTATACACTAAATAAGAATCCAAAGCTAAAACAGGAAGGTGATCTAACACAAGAAATTGCAGGAACCTTAGAAACTAAGAATCAGATCTCAAATATCAGCAGACTGTTTTCTAGGATTATCTTCTCGGATCATAGTTCATCAAAAATTACAAATTTGCCAAGATAAAACATATTTAAGCTGATGAAATACTTAAAGAAACTACCTTGTTGTCAGTGCTTAATAGTTGCAATTAATCAATTTAAATTATTTTTATTATTATTTCAATTAACAGAATTGCAAAAAGGAATATTACACTGTAAGTGTGTAATGGCTTGGAAATATGTGTGCCCCTTTAATTAAGTAGATGTTAATCAGAGATTTTTAGGTGATGTGGAGGCTGTTGAGTATACACAATGTATTTGGAGGCTATAATGTGCTGCATCTTTGTTTAAGTAATAGTGATGTGAGAACTGAGCACAACTAAAAAAAAATGAAGTGAAAAATAAAAGCAAAATACTAGTAGCAAAGTAATATTATAAATACGATCAGCTACCACCATTCCAGCCATTCAGATGAAGTCACCATATGTGAGAATATTCATCACACTATGAACAGTGGGGTAGGTCAGTGAATAAATCCAGTGACTACTGGACTGAAAACAATGGAGATGTCACATAAGATCTTGAAAGTGGGTATTCGGTGTTTGTTTGTTTGTTTGATTAAAGTTGAGATGACAGAACCTCTATCAAAAAAACTGATGTTATGTTGTTTATTTCAGGCCAAATCACCTTAACTCTGAGACAGTAAGGAGATTGACTTGACCTTTGTCCCTGTGTGCATAGCCCATTCAAGACTCAGTAGGTGTCATCTGTATGAAGAGAGTAGAGCGTCAACTCTGTAAGCAGGCACCAAATACATCAGGGATGCAAAATGGAACTCCTGACAAGTACCTGCTATACTAAACCACCCTCACCAGCTTGGCAATATATCTTATTTGTTTATGGAAAGCAAATAGGAAATTATAATTCATACGGTTAGATAGACAGTATACTGTGAGTTCTGGTTGCCTTACAGAAATTCATTTCAGGGCCAAAATTAAATTCTTAAATGCAGCTGATCATGGTCCAGCCAGATATTGTTTTCTAAGTGCAGTTAGTCACTCTTTGTCATTGGTAAACATAGTGAAATAAATTAATCAAACAAACAAAACCATACAAGCAAAACATACAATTTTTTAAAAAAGGCCAAAAAATAATTTTTGTATTGTTCTTATTTGATTTATTCTGGTTTTGTGCACCCAAATAATAAGAATTGCAACTAAATGGGGGCCATTTGACTTGAAAAATATATATGCTGCTAAAAACTCAGCTGGATTAAAAGTACACCCAGCAATCCAGAAAAAAAAAAAAAAAGGTCACTTTCTTTGAATTTCAGGTAAAAAAATCTTTAACTAAATGAAGAAAATTTTTAAAAAGAAGAACTGCTAAGGATTACTGTTATTACATTATTATAGAATTATGGAACTACAGTTACAGAATTGTACTTTTTTGAAAAATATAGTTTTAGAGAAATATTTGTATTATTGCAAATATACACTTGGCTTCAGGAAAATATTAGAATGCTCTTTAAAATTACAAATTTTCATGTTTAAGGTTGTTTATATACATGTTTTGCATTGTGTATTTCATATCTTTACGTAACAGTGCATAATACTCTTTATAGTACCGAATGAGTCATCATAACTGGACTATTTCATAATTATTTCCTATTATTTGTATTTGATTTCAAGAATTATTAAATACAGGGCCAAATTAATACTGTTAGATATGTTTTATTTTCCAGCTCACAGGTGCCCTTGTTTATGTTGAAATTATTCAATTAATATATCATTTCTTTGAAACATCTATAGATAGATCTACTTAAGAGCCTTCAAAAGTGGAAGTCTACAAAGATGGGAATATGAGGATGAGGTTTCACTCCGGATTAAGGCACCTGCATTTACGTGTCCATATTTTAGTGTCTAAACTGAAAGGATTCAACATTTAACAGTGTTTTACACAAGCTATTGCAATGTCCAGTTACTGGAATTGTTATTTGTTCTCTACATTAATTCAACAAAATAGAGGGTATTTTGGAACTGTCAGCCTAAAGCTACTTTTATATGTCTCAGTCAAAGCTTTGTTAGGGACAGCAAGCAATCATAAAAGGATTTCAACATTTCAGTATCTACAGTTTGTATTGAGTATAACACTGAAAAAATGCGTACTTTAGTCCCTGAAATCTCAGTAAACGTTCTAAAGCATTTATATTGGTAATACATGACTAAAGGCTATAAGGTTATTTTTCTTTAACAGTACGTAGAATGTTAAACAAAAATTCCAGCTTCATATCTAGTGATTCCAGATACAATACTGCTTTTGAATAGCATACATGAAAGTCAACTTTTCCAGAAGAAAAACTTCAGTATAATCTGGTATGAAATATAGGTTCAGATTGTTGCAAGTATTCACAAAAAATACTAACTTTCTCTTTGAGTAGTTTTAGCAATTTCATGTAGATTTTACATGGACTAGCCAAACCCATTGTTAATTAAAGTTTTTTCATCAGGAGTTTTCATAACCCACCCGAAAACCTGCCCTTGAATGTAAGAATGTTTTGTCTGTATGATGTAAGAACTTAAGTATTGAAGGAAAGCTGTATCCTTGTCCATTTCACATAATTTCAAAGCTTGATAAAAGTACCAAATCTATAGTGGTCTGTGTCTTGTACTCTTTCAGTGTGGTACAACCCACAATAACTTCAAGAGCGAATCAGACCTTGAAGGTACTACCTAGATTTCAAACTCATACAAGGTTAAAATAAATAATAATAAAGATCATAATAACTAGTGCCTCAGAGCAAGCTTCATTTAAGTATTCTACTTCTAAAAATACCACACTAATAAGGAATGAGTCATAGTGACATAACTTCAGGTACATTATACCTACATCTTTCAGATATTTTGAATAACAGTGATCTGGATAGCAAGAAAACATTTATAGTCTGTAATTTGATTTTGAGATGGTAGCTTGGCAAATATATGCACAGTTATTAACATCTTGCATAGAGTGGAAAAAGTGCAATATTACATAAATCTGTCATTTGTTACTGCAGTGTATTTCTGAAAGAGCTAATATCTAGATCTTCTCCCAGGAAAAGTGCCTACAGAAACTACTCTTCTTGTCTGGAGACACCACAGGTATCATCATTTGGTACTTGAAAAAGTTTGTGTTGTCAATAATATTAGTGATACAAACAAAGCAAATATAAGTTTCTAAAAGACTGCCATAAACTGGTAGGAGTAACCGCTTAAACATTTTGCTGATTGCTGGTATGCCTAACAGTTAAGTACTTCTTGTTCTTCTGCGGTTGCAACTAATGGTCTTCTAGGATTTTTCCTTTTACATTTCACAATATTTAAATATTTGGATCTATTTTTTTTTTTCCCAAAAAAAAAGTCTGACTCTCAGAAAGGAAACCTGCAGAGTGGATATTAACTATAATTTTGACTAGATTTCAAAGCAGGTGCTCCAAGCTGAGACAATGGTTTGGTTTTTGTTTGCTTGATTGTTGTTTTTTTTTTTTTAAAACAAAATAAATAAAACAGCAGAGTTTTCTTTAAATGGTAAGTTGTCTTACAATATACCATGACAAACGGCAAAATTCTGTGGTTCATAAGACAAATAGTGAAAATGAAAGCTAAAGATAAGGGATAAGGTCAATTCATTTGGGAAATAATAGAAAATGAAATGAAATGCAGGGTAAATTAGGCAGCACAGAGAAGGGGGAAATGCTGCTGAAGGGAAGGTTAAGTATTTGCATGTTACCTGAATTCTTTTAAGAAGAAAGGTATATATCACTTCATAAATAATATCAATTAACTCATAGAGTCAAAAAGACATACTAAAAGTACATACGATATGTTTTTTTTTTTTTTTTTAATTTATAAAACCAGATGCTATTTACAAGTATGGTGTAATGGTCGACTTAGGATGTTACAATATGTACTGGTGATACAAATTTCTATTACTATGGTAAACTCTCTGTAATTGCTAAGATCATCTAGTAGTTTCTACAGATACATGAAATGAGTGTTCTAATTGACGCATTACTTGTAACATTAAAAGTTGCAGAATTTCTGAAGGCAAAGCAGCTTTCTGGGTTAAATCTCTTTCATTAGTCAAACAGATAAGACATCCATTTTAAAGCCTGACAAGGAACCATTCTAGAGTTCTATATTTCTTGCCTGTACTTTGCTTTTTTTAGTATGTCCTATGATTTGTGCCAAAAGGAGTATACAATACATAGCACTTACATGTAATTGCTCAGTTTCTTTTGCCCAAAATGGATTGCATTAAGAATAATTACAGAATTTTTTCAAAGTGACCAGTATCACTTCTAAGGCCCACAGGCACCACATTTCTTTCTATGCCATTAAAATGATCTGCCTGAAATCATATTTTGAAAACTGATGACTTTTTTTCAGTTTCAATGAATTAAAAGAATATAAATCAGATGCCTCTTTGCAGAACTTCCAGGACTTTGTGAGCAAGCATCAAAAAAAACCCCAACAACCAAAACCAAACAAAACCCCAAAGAAAACAAACACCCTTTACATGATTATTTAGAACCGAGTTCAGGCATGATTGAGACACATTTATTCCCCAGTGAATGAGGCAAGAGGAGGAAGTTTGCATTGTTGCACAAATACAGTCAGATATTATATAAGGTACGTCTTTTCCATGTTTTGTTAGTGATGATGAACTGACCACTGCATGTAGCTACCTAATGGGGCAGTTTAGTATCACAAGGATGCTGGTAAGAAGAACATATTCTCTAAGTGCTATAAAGCTTCATTCCTACTTTAGCAGGCAGATGGTCACCAGTCAATCAGGTATATACCACTCTCACTTAAATTTGTTGCCTCTTTGTCAACTAGACATTTTAGTGTTCATTACAAGACTCTGAGCCTCGTTATCCAGCCATTTTTTACCTACCTTATGTTCACAAATGTGAGAGACTGGAACGTCAAATATTTGCCTCAAAGCTTGCTTGGCATCTTTGCAAGGTGCAAATGACTGACAGCAGAAGACCATTCTTCTGCAAATCAGGCACTGCCAAAACCGAGCTGTGGCTGGGCCAGGCTGGCAGCCCGCCAACGTCTTTACCTGGTGTATAAAAAGACTGTGGAAACAAGCTGTGGTGTGCACCCACCACCAAAGAATTGAAGACTGAGGAGATGTTGCTGGATCTGTGGTGGTGACTATCCTTTGCTTATATTTTTGAATGCTTCCTTAGTTTCCTTCTAGTATTTCCTGCCTTTTCTATCACCCCATTCCTCTGTACCTGTTCAATAAAAATGGCCTAATTGGCAGCATTTGACCTTGTTTGCATCTCAGTCTCACTCTTGGGATCATTACAAACCTCCCCCAAGCCTGAAATCGGACCAGGACTTGACAACCTATCCAGGTAATTTCTTTTGAAATAGGCTACAATGATACAGGAGACTCTACCAAAAGCCTTCCTAACCTTAATGTAAATTGTATCTGCTCCTATGGACATAGGATGCTACTGCTAAAGCCAGCAACTTAATCATAGAAGGTAACTAGGTTAGTTGGACACAATTTGTCCTTATTGAATCTATGCTGGTTGTTCCCAATCATCATCTTGCCCTTCATATACTCAGAAGTGGTTTACATGCTCTGTCACCTTCTCAGAGACTGAGTCATAGCTAGACACCAACCTGTAATTCCCCAGATCCTCCTTGCCCTTCCTGAAGTTGCATATAATATTTTTCTTTCATTAGGAAACTTGCCTCAAACACCATGATGTTTCAAAGGTGATCATCATTAGCCAGCTCCCTTAACACTCTCTCTGGACCTGCAGGATCATCTATGTCTAATATGGGATCTCTTCAAGGAGTTTCAGGATACCTACTACCCTAAAAGCATAGCTGTAGAAGACTGACTACTAGCAAGTTTTAGTAGTTTCTGAAAAACTATCAGCTGTTCTTGATCAAAGGGTACTTTGCGCTTATATTCCAGCTGACTGCTGATTAGGGAGAAACAAGAATGCTTTCAGAAGGTGGTAGGGAGAGGCCTATATTAGTACCAATCTAGAGCACAGCTACTGGTGTAGTTTGTGCAGCAGTTAGACAGCACAAAGACTGCATTGTGCTCAGAAATAATGGTAATGTGCCATATGATACAGACCTCAATGTCAGCTCAACAACTACCACTTGTATATCAGAGGCCTCAACCCAAACTGAATTCCTGAGTCTCTCCAAGTCTGTACTGTAGGGTGGGCCTGGGGGCCTTTTGCTGATGCCTTGCTTGTAGAGGGGCATTGGTAGAGCACCTGTTTTGTCAAGTGAAGTTGCTGCGGGAAGAATTCAGCAGACTGCATGCCAGAGATCATGCACAGATCTTCTCTGAGACCTTGAAGCTTACAAAAACCTTGACTGTCTCAACTGTATTGTGTTTATCATGCTGAGAAATGAAGACTCATGTAGTGGTGAAGGTTGGAAACTTGTGAGTCCTGGCACTAGCCGGAAGGCTCCTGTTCTACCTGGGGATCTGCTATGGTAAATAAGTTCATTGTTCTGGAAAGTTTGAAGCTTTCTTCAATGACCTGTCTGAGCCATAAAGCATTATCAGGAGGAACTGGCAAGCTACAGCAGTAGGAGACTATCTGCTGTGAAGGATGGAAGGCTCCCGTCTGCTGACCTGTTATCTATCTATTGCTGCTTGACAGGGGTTTGGATCTAAGACATCATGGAGAGATTGCAAAAGCTTGTCTGGCCCTCTGTCTAGTGCCACATGGACACTAGTGATGCTGCTGGGGAGACCTGGAGCATATCAGGCTCTGAGGCTGATGGGTAAAGGGGATGAGGGTACGTGCATTTAGCTCCAGAACCCTGCTGGAGGGGTGGAAGGGCTTTAGAAGGAGTAGATAGATTTGGTGGGTCACAGCTGGTTGTGCTGCTGAGGTTAAAAGAATTTGGCTTTCCTAATCATAGGACCCTCCCTGAAGACTAAAACTGTGAAGATGGTACAGGATGTCCTTCATCAGGTCAGACAAAAGCAACTATATCAACAGGTTCTCATACTTGGTGAAAGTCTTTAAGCTAAGATAATGAGACAGGGAGATGATGACCACCAAATGAGTGAGGAAGCGATAAGAAAGGGTTTAGGGTGATGTGCCGAAGAGATCTTGTAATCTACAAACAGGGCTGAAGGGTGCCACCTCATGCATATGTACCCAAATAAAGAAGTGTCTACAGGAAGGAGTTACGGGGAAAATTCTTATGCTTTCAGGTAAGTGTCTCTGAAATGACTGTACACTAATGTGTGCAGCATGAGGAGTGAACAGGAAGAATTAGAGGTTTGGGTCCAGCTGCAGGACTGTAACCTCACTGACATCTTTTATGGTGGGATAGCCCAAAAGACAGGAGTGCTGTGATGGATACAGGTACTTTAGTGGTAGCAAGCTGAAAAGTCAAGGAGGAGTTTAACTTTATGTGATATCAGTGGGAATACACAGTGTTCTGCCAAAGGATGAAAGATGAGCCATCTGAGAGCTTATGGATCAGGGTTAGAGGACAGACCAGTGGGGGTGGTACTGCAGTGAGTGTCTGCTAAAGAACACCTAATGAGGAATTAAATAAGGCCTTCTTCAAACAACAGGAAAAAGCCTTATGTTTGTTGACCCTGGTCCTCATGAGAGATTTAAACCACCTGATATTTGGTGAAAGGATAATGTAGCAGCGCACAAACAATCCAGAAGGCTTTTGGAGTGCATTGATGGCTACCTGCTAATACAGATGACCAAGTAGCTAAGAAGGGGAAGTGCTCTGCTGGATCTGATGCTTGCAAAAAAGGATAAAATGGTGGGGAATATGAAGGTTGGGGGCTGCTGTGGCTAGATCAAAGGGGTTAGGAAGCCTGTGTGGATGAACAATGAGCCATTGACTGAACTCAGGCATAAAAATGAGGCATACAAGAGGTTGAAGCAGCATCAGATCGCCTGGGAGGACTATAGAGACACTGTCTGAGCATGTAAGAGTGTGGTTATGAAAGGCAAGGCCCAGTTGGAGGCGAATCTGACAAGGGATGTGAAGAACAAGAAGAGCTTAATCAGGTAACCCAGTAGCAAAAGGAAAACAAGGGGAAATACAGATCTGCTGCTGGATTAGGTGGAGACCTGGTGTGCCAAGGTACATGAAGAAGGCCAAGGTACAGGGTATTCTCTTTGCTTCAGTCTTGACAAGTTAAGGTTATCTTCAGGAATGCTAGATGCCTGAGACCTGTGAGAAAGTCTGGAGGGAAGAGGACTTTCCCTTGGTGGAGGAGAGTCACATTAATAAATATGTAATTTTATTTTTTTTAATGATGTAAACAAGTCAAAGAACCTGATGGGATGCACCCACAAGAGCTGAGGAAAGTGGATGATGCCATTGCAAGGTCAATCTTGATTAACTTTCAAAGGTCATGGCAATAGAGGAAGGCTTCAGAAAACTGGAAGAAAGCAAATGTCACCCCTGTCTTCAAGAAGGGAAAGAAAGATCTGGAAAATTAGCTGGCTAGCTTCCAGGCAGTAGGGAGCTCCCCAGACTCCCAAGACCTTTGGTATATAATTGAGTAACATCCGCTAGTTCCTTCAGTACTCTGGGATGAATCCCATCAGGCCCCATGGACTTACAAACATTCAGCTGATACAACTGGTCCCTTACAATTTCAGTGTTCACAAATGGAAAGTCACTGCTCCCACAGTCATGGCTCTCCAACTCAGAGGACTGGGCAGCCTAAGGTCTGTCTTTAATACTAGAGACTGGGGCAAAAAAAGCATTGAATACCTCTGCCTTTTCTTCATCCCCATTTATCAGGTTAACATCTTCATCAAATACCAGTATCAGGTATAAGATAAGAGGAATCTCATGAAGTTTAACAAAGTGAAATGGGCAATCCTTTCACTGGGGAGGAATAACCCCAGTATATATTGAGTGCAAATGAGCTGGAAAGAAGCTTTCCAGGAAGAGACCTTGGGGTCTTGCTGGACACGAAGTCGTCTGTGGGTCACTAATGCACCTTGAGGTAAAGAAAGCCAACAGCTTCCTGGGCTTCATTAGGAAAAGCATTGCCAACAGGTTGAGGGAGATCATACTTCCCGTCTCTTCAGCTCTAATGAGACCAAGTCTTGAGTACCAGGTCCTATCTGGGCCTGCTGGTACAAGAGAGACATGGTGTCACATGACAAGTGTTCTTTGGATATAAAATGGCAACAGTCTAAAGATGAAGTCTAATCAACTTTATCATAATATAACTTACAGTCAGTATAATTAAGCTTGACTGGAACACAAGCAATCTAAGCATGAGGGAAAGGATAAAGAGGAATGCTCACTTGCTGTGTAGACAAGGTACAACACTGTTAATAATTAATCTTACCTGCAGATGACCAACAGTCATGGATATTGACAGCCTCTCATATTCTACGTCATGACATAAGAACTTATTTTTCTGGGCAGTATCCCTGGACCAGCCTATGAGAGCTACCCTGAGTTAACATTGGGATACCTTGTTTATGGAATTGCACTGTTTATGGGATTTTCTGTTCAATCACATGATGAACAAGGTGAGATAGATACATCCTTTACATACAAAGCTGGATGTGTCTCAAAAAGATTGGTGATCTGCAAATAGTTTTATGTGGTTAATCACGGGTTTCTTTGTGTGAGTTGGTCCATGCAGCTGTGCAAGCAGTGCAAGCACATTATGTAGGCATTGTCCCACACCATACCTGAGATCAGGAGCATCTCACCACACATGGTCATAATGGGATGAGTGCAGTGAAGGGTCATGAAGATGATTAAGGCCTTGCAGAGTCTTTTATGTGAAGAGAGGTTGACAGAAATGACACTGCTCAGCCTGGAGAAGGGAAGACTCAGGGGATTTTATCAATGTATGAAAATACCTGCTGAATATAGAGGCAGACCCTTCTCAGTCGTGGCCAGCGACAGAAAAATAGTTAAAAAGCACAAACTCAAATACAGCAAATCATATTTAACCTTAAGAAATAAATGTTTTTTATTGTGACATTGTCAAACACAGGAGAAAGTTTGGATAGTGAGGTTGTGAAGTGTCCATATTTGGAGGTATAGAAAAGGTATGTTTTGGACCTGTTTGATATTCTAAATCCTCCTCAAATCAATTAAGTGTGTGGTTAAAAGGGTCTATTCTATCATGAATAGCTGTAGTCAAAAATACCAAGAAAATTACAGACTCAAGGCATGGAAGAATGTCTCATGAATTGGAAAAGTGAATTAGAATGAACTGATTTTTTGTCTGATGATTAGAATAGCCATCTCAGTGCCTTAATATTTTAGGTTTTGCAGGCCAAAATGCAACCAAGAATGAAAATCATGGATTCCTATTCTAGAGTGTAAAACCAAGTTTTCCCTCTGACAAACTGTGATTTTCAATTCTAGGCAATCAAGAGCAGTCCAAAGTTGAATACACATTTCCTGAGAAAAGTATCATAAAAAACAATGAATTCATGAAACAACCGAATTGGGAAATGATGTAAGGTCCATTTTTGTTTAAAAAACAAACAAACAAACAAACAAACAAAAAACCCAGACAAAACCAGAAATGCTTAATAGGTGCGTATGCAACTTAATACATGCAGAAGGGGCATTTTGGAGAATAGTTCTTCAGTATGACAGGGAATGAAGAGTCATCATTCTGAGAAAATCAGGACTTTTCAGAGTTTAAGGTTATTTGGCAAATGAGATGTGTAAGATCCTTAATTAACTTGCTCAGGAGAAAAATTCAGCCTTAAATGTTTCATATAAAACTCTTATTCTCAAGCTTTCTATTATATTAAAATTCAGTGTGGTTGAAAGATTTTTCCCATCTGTATGAGCATTAATTTCACATTTTTATGCTATTTGAACATATAAGCAATATATTCACATAATCTGGTATCTCTGAGTTAAATTCTCTGCCCTAGGTCTAGCTTTTCTGTTCCTGAGACTAACTTGATTTAAACTATGAAAAGTGCATCAGCTGATGCAAATTTGCTTTTTACTTCTTTAATCAGCATTATTTACAATGCAAGCTGTCATATGGCTGAAGAGATAATGATTTCACTTCATTATGTTAAACACTATAGAAATTGTTCAGCTTAAAAATGTATTATCTGCTACAGAAAGTTATGCAGTGTTCAATTTACATTAACTTTTCAGAAAAATTATGTAATTATAATGATCCTGATTAATGGGGAAAAAGAAATCAAGAAAGTATCTACTCTGCCCTTATTAGACAGTCCTGATACTGAAAGTCATTATAATTACAATTTACTCAACCTTAATTATTCTAACTCTGCAATATATTCAGCTCGGCAAAAGTAAAAGACATTTTTGACAGTGGATACAAAAAAATGTGAGATTCAGTCCCAATACTTATTAGAAGTAAACCAAAGCCTGTAAAGCATAAATAGAAGTTAAATATGGAAGAAAAAAAAAAAATCAGCCTTTGCATTGCAAGCAAAGCGTCTCTAAAAAAAGTTGAACTTTGCAGCTTGTGATTATATTCTTTTGGTTAACATGACAACCAAACAGACCAGTAAACCCACTGAACAGGCAGTTCATATGCAATGGGTACACTATGTAATCAATTTTAAGAACTATACAAGGAAAAGTTATTTTGGTTTATAAATAACAGTGTTTTGTTGTAAATTAGACTCTCATTTCATTGTGTGGTTCAGTGCAGAGGTGAGAAAAGAACAGCAAGGAATTCAGATACGCTGAAAATTATAGTTTGGCCTTGAAATTTGGTGCATTTATTTTGGACAGAATAAGCATTCCAAATTAGTAAACTATGCACCTGAAAAGTTTCAATCTTGCCTTTAAGTACATTTATTCTATTTATTCTCCTTTTTTAAACTGGAAGTAGTTTTTCATAAAAAGAGCTGGACTGACTTCCTAAGGAAGTGAATGCTTAAACACAGTATGGGCAACAGATGAATTGGTTTCCAGTCTCCTGTAAGACATAATAGAGTCCTCTAGAGACAGAAGACTGGACTTACTGCTTTTTAATATTCCTCTAAAAATATTTTTCCACCAGAAATTAATATTGTAGAGAAGAGGAGGAAAAATATTCTGAGGACAGCCACAAAGTCAAGATATTGAAAACTAGAGACTCTGGTCATTATATGAGATCACATACATAATTTGATTCAGTCCTACAACATAAAATACTAGTTGCACAATCTTAACTCACAGGATCTCTTGCAAACTGCTAAGCAAATTAGTGAAGTTTTGCTTTATCTAAAAATTAAACCACAATTTTCTTCTAGACAATGTGCTCAAAAAAATTGGTTTTCTTGCTTGTGCTTATCTGCAAGAGCCAACTTTACCTTAAACAATGTGTGCATGAAATTGCTTCATAAATGTGAGGTAAGTATCTGTCAAGATTACTGTACATGGGAATTAGGATAATCAAAACAGAGCTTATTCTTCAAGTCATAAGAATTCACAAGAATTATAACCCAAAGGGGTAATTTTTTTCCAAGGTTAATTACTTCACTAGAAAATAAACCAATAAAAAATTAGATGATTAGTCTCTGTATTCATGCGCCTATTCTCAAAGATGCATATCATATATGGATATAGGTAAATAAATGGAAATTTCTAAGTCTGTATGATATACAGATATTATTGATATGCATTTAAATATATTCTGTAGTTATCTTTCCATAAAAATTAACAAGTTTCTTACACAGTTAGAGGTCAAATAACAGATATATTGATTTCAATATTAACTAATTGTTCTGTTAGAAGATATTAAAATAGATGCAAAGTGACTATGGAATGATAGTGACACCAATATCAACATTTTTTTTTTCTTTGGATGTTATGCCAGCCAAAGTCAGTGAATGTTATGGATAGAAAATGAATTTTATGCCTCACTTGAGGAAAGTAATCAGGTATGCTGAAGATACAGTAGTCTGTGGAATCCTTTGCAGAAATATGGTAAGTTATGAATACGTGAAGAAGGGAAATGAGCTAATGGTAAAGAACATTTATCTATGACCTTTCTCCTTTTCTCTCTTTATTGGAAATATCCCAACTCAGTGAAGAAGTATAAGTATTTTTCTCGTATTTTGGAAGTATATATTTTCCTTACCCTCTGCACTATATTACCCTCAACAGAAATTAAAGTAGAAAATCCTGCCTACCTGGTGTACAAGATACGGGTTTAAAAATTAATATCACTCTATACTGAGTTGATAAATTAAAATGATGTCTTTAGCTATGAAATGTAAGTATCCATTTTAAAACATATTTTGAAAGCAGACAGGTTTATTTGCTTTTTAAAAACATAAACTTGAGAGATTTTTTGACTCCCAACCTAGTCATACATTCTTCCTTTAAAACAGCATTGACATGAGAATGACAGCTTTAGAACCACAGTGCTAGTGCTATAATATACCATTTTTGCAGATTCCTGCTGTTTCTCTCTTTTTTTCCACAAAAGGAACAGTAAAGAAAATAAAACTGTTTATTATTTCTGTCTCTCACAAAGTATCAATTTCTGAGTGTATTGTTGCATAAAAATTTTTGTTGAGAATGGAATTTAAATTGAATCAAACTGGTCTATCAAATAGATGGCTTGAACTAATTGGCAGGCATGGTTTATCTCAGAATTGAATTCAGTCTTGGATAGCACTGCAAATTTATTTATCTGAAAAGTTACTTGTACAGTATATAGTCTTTTTATGGAAACTGTGTGAAGCGAGAAGAAACAAAATGAAACAACAAAAATCCCTGTAATAGCTTTCAACTTCTTAAAGGTTCTATAAATATTTGTCTTTGGAATTCTCTGTAACGGAAAATGTTTAACTAAATTGATTCAAAAAAAAGCTTTCCTTTCTGAAACAAAACTAGAAGCAAAATAGAATTATTTAGTAAGACTCCATGTTTAATTCCTTTTCCCTAGTACCTCACAATTATTAAATTTTTGCTATATATAGAGAATAAATGTGGAAAATTATTTTTTGTGTGTTTTAAATTTAAGTAAATTTGTATTACAAAGATACATTGTTATTGTCTGCATTCTCACTGCTCTGACTGTTCTGAACAAACAAACAAAAAAAACCCATCAAAAAAACCCACCAAAAATATGACCAAGAACTGAAAACTGTGGTAGAGGCAGCTATTAAATTTGAAGTATGGTGCCATAGCAACACAATCACCAAACTTTTAGAATGTGACTTAACATAAAATATGCCAAAATGTTTTCATATTTCAAATCTGTATAAAATATGCATATAGAATCATATTATCAAACCTTACTACTCTAAATGAAAAAAAAAGGAATTTTCTCAGTCATCTCATCCTCAAAATATTAAAAATATTCTAGCTAGTTCCGACTTCCTTCAATCCCCTTTCTTACTATTTTGTTGTCTGCTAGTTCTTTAATTGGCATAATTACAATATGTAATTATAATATAATTACTAGTTTACTTAAGATTTTAGTAATGCCTATAAGTTGTTTCCATGGGATTTTAAGTCTTGTGACATAACTCCAAATGTTCAGGAACCGCGTGTTGCAATGTGCGTTGAATATCAGGACATCTTCAGCTGTCAAAATATTTTCTTCTGAATTGTCCAGGGCACACAAGGATTAACTGTAACTGATGAAAATGCACATGTTCTAGGCAGAAACTTAGAAATGAGGAAAGTGTTGAGGGTTTCCAATTTGTGAATCTGGAAACTACTGGTATAGAGTATGTACATACACACACATATATATAAAGTATAGATTAATAGACAACATAATAAGAGTATGTGAATAAGACTTAGAAAACTGTTGTCTAAATATTTCTTTTTAAGTTAATATTTTCGTAAAAATTACATATCCAGGAATTTAAAACATTACAGTTCCTTTAAAAAATATTAACTAAACTTATTTCTTCCTTTGACTTTTTGATTTCTAGTGTTTTGGGTTTTTTCTGGGGAAAAAAAAAAAAACAACCCACACAAACCAGAAACCAACCACCAATAAACAAAAAAAACCCAACAACAAAAGCTCCAAATCCACCTGGAGGGTAATTACCGAAGGTGAGCAAAATGAAAAATATTTACATGACATGAAAATTACCTTAGTAAAATAAAAAAATTATTATAAAACTTCTTCTCAATTAGATTAGAATTGCTACAATATATTGCTTGGTAATTGAATTTCAAATAGCAAAGCCTTGGGTCAGTTATTTGCTGACTAAGTTTACTTGAAGGACAGTTGTCTTATGGTTTTACTTAGACCCTTCATCCTTAGTTAAATCTAAGCAGTATTTTAATGTAAGAATTTTTATAATGAAAATCACTGAGTGATATTAAACTGTACAGTTGTATCAGCTCTCTCCACTCTTGAAAAAGTACTGGGAAAATCAAACATGTAATTAGTCCTCAAAAGAAACAAAGCAGAAAGTCAATGAGTTTTCTTTAAAATCTTTCAGACTAGTGGGTGTACAGCTATTCATCACAGCACCTAGGATTTACTCTTACACCATTATGTTAAGAACAAAACTTCAGTACAAACCACAAAGCTATACATATACTCTAGAGTTCACCAATGGAGATATTTATTCCACATTCCCATTTGCACATATTCCCAGGGAAAAGTCATCATCCTGGAACTTGAAACAAGATTTGAAAGGATGTATTTTATTGTTCTAAAGTTTGCTTTGCCCTGAAGTCTGCTTTCCTTCCAGAGTATGCTTACTCTGTGAGAGCAGAGGGAAAAAAATGCAGACTTTTTCATCTCTTGTGACACCCTCAGCCAGGTAGCTGAGCAAAGGCAAGACTGTTACTCATCCTCTTTTCCTATCTGAATGTGTAACTCTCAGACCATCCATTTTGTCATGATTTCTACCTGTAACCTCAATAATAGTGGTATGGGAATGTGATAAATGTAAGTTATTGTAACTGTTAACTTATATCCTAAACACCTTTTCTGAAAAGGATTCCTGAGACAGTACATTGGAGGTAAAAGTCATTGGATAGTTCCAAGGACGTAAAATGAGTTTCATTGCTTCTTACATATACAGAGATCACAAATCATTTGCACTAAAGGAAAACCACAAGAAATCAGTGGGAAATGATCTTTCAATGATGTTTTGGGATAGAGGACAAATAAATTTGACAATAGACATTAATTATGAATATTGAAATACATTATTATAATATTCTGAAGATAGCTCAATAGCAAAAGGAAAACAAGGGAAGACGGTCTGTTGGTGAATCAGGTGGAGCACCTGGTATGACAAGGTATGTGAAGGCCAAGGTACCCAGTGTTGTCTTTGGTTCAGTCTGGACTACTTAAACCTATATGCAGGAATGCTAGTTGCCTGAACCTGTGGGATAATCTGCAGGGAAGAGGATTTTCTCTTGGTGGAGGAGAGTCTTGTTAGGGAACATTTAAACAAATTTGATAGAAATGAGTCAAATCTGATGGGTTGCACCAACGAGAGCTGAGGTAAGTAGCTGATGTCATTGCAAGATCACTCTTGATTATTTCCAAACATATGAAAGAAGAGAAGGTGACAGGGAGTTGCCAGCAATGAGATGACTGGTTTGATGGATGAAGGGGGAGCAGTGGATGTTCTTTATCTTGACTTTAGCAAGGCTTTCAGTACTGTTCCCGCTAACGTTGTCACTGGCAAACTGATGAAGTATGGACTACATCAGTGGTCAATGAGGTATGTTGCAAACTGGCTGCATACCAAGTGTCAATACTGGGCCCAACACTACTTAACGTCTTAATGACTTCAATGACAGGACAGAGTGTGCCCTCGGCCAGCCAACTGAGACTAGCGTTTGATGCACCAGATGGGTGTGCTACCATTCAGAGGGATTTCAACAAGCTGGAGAAATAGGATGAGAGGAATCTCATGAAATTCAACAAAGGAAAATGTACAGTCCTTTCACTGGGGAGGAATAACCCCAGGAAGCAGTACACAATGAATGTAAATGAACTGGAAAGGAGCTTTACAGAAAAGGACCTGAGGGTCCTGCTGAACATCAAGTTGACTGTGGGCCACCAATGCACCCTTGTGACAAAGGCAGCAAATAGCCTTCTAGTTTTTATTAGGAAGAGATTTTAATTAGTCCTTTCTAATTCCTACATGATCTTTCCAAATAAAATTGCAGTTACACAAACAGAACATAAAAATGAATGAATAAATAAGTAAAATCCAACCAGGCTCATTCACTGATGCATGGCATTGCTCTAAATGTATGAACAAGCCATAAATATCTCATACCTAGCCCAGTTGGCTCTTTATACATTTTATTTTACTAAACAGTGTTAAGCAGCCTAAAATATAAGACTAGATCTGTCTAAAAAATGCAGGGATAGCATTACATTTCTACACTTAACTCAGAGAATTACTTTTTTTCCTAAGGCACAGTGTAAAACACTTCGATTCTACATCCTTGTCACTTACAATCACATTACCTTGTATTGCTGAGGGAATATGCAAGTAGAAAACGAAAAATTGTCACTAAAGCTTAATTTTGAATTTACTATCTTTTGCCAATTTTCATTTTATTTTTTAAAACTGTTTAAATGTAAAAGTTTATGTTTTATTACTAAAATAGACAGATCAGAGCAGTCTGGCATGTGTTCAGACTGAAAAAAATATGTCTAATGACTATGCACTTCCTATTACAGGTAAGTGGAAATATTAAAGAAAGATATTTTTACCTAAATATGAAAGGGAATATTTAAAATACTAGATTCAAGCTTGCAAGCTAGAAAAGGCACAAAAATATACTTCTCACTTTTAATTTTAGACATATATGGCTTTTTTGCATTATTTTTTAATATTGTTTTAAAAGAGCAAGTTGTAAATAAAGAAGCTGAGCTGAATTTTTTTCTAAAGCAGGGAGACAGGCTATTAATATAGTAATTAAATATTTTGGAGGGTGTGATTATTACAGCTTTTACAATTCAGACTTTCAAAACATATAAAGCATCTTTAAACGTGAACTATTCATTAGAATTGTAATGACTTTTGAAACATTTTTTTACAACTGTGAAAAATATCACTTTGAAAGTTAATTATTATGAATACAGTAATTCACTGCAATTTGATTAGTATGTCATCTGATAACTGCAAAGTGTGTAAGTGAAAAGCAATGATGTGCTGCATCTAACTCAGATGGTAGGGGATGACCTTAAAAGAAGGAAAAGTTTTCATAAAGTAGTGAAAGGGGGGAGGGGAAGAATAGAAAGATGTGTGGGAAATGATAAATGAGTCTGATTTATTTTTTTTTTAATAATGGATTGTCAAAATATTTTGTCTTACAGATGTATCTTAAATGGCTTAAATAATAACAATTCTGGGAAGCAATAACTGATTCTTTGGAAGGAATGTCTTTTTGTAAACTTTTATGTCTGAATGTAAGCTATCCTTTGCAACACCTACTGCCTCTTTATTTTCTGATGTTCAGAATAATTCTGAGATGTATGAAGATTCAGTAATAAAGCTGGATTATGAACAAATATGGCAGAATCTTTACTTAACTAAAATACCAAATTAAGTGCCATATTTCTTATGATTTCTATTTTCTCCAAGGCCACTACTTTTGAAGTGTACGAGGATTCTCTTGCCTTCAAACACTGATCCTTAAAAAGGTTTGAAGGTATTTTAAAATTTATTCTGCTTTTATCACACTTGATTCTGCTAGAATTGTCATGCTTATATGCCCATTGCACCCAGGAGAAAAAGCTTCAGTAATATCACTAGAGTTTTGATCAGGGACATACTGCTGCACTTAAAATCCTGTAATGGACAAAAGGGGCATCTAATATGTGGAACTAAGAATTTTTTGTTGGTCTAACATGTCCTAATAGTCTGATCAAAATACAATTACTAGTGCAGTTTTAATGATAATAACATGTATAGTACATTATCTAATTAATACAGAAAAAAAAAAAAAAGATAATACCAGTAACATTGTCATACAGGGCTTCCCAGTATCTACTTTTTTGGTGTTATGTTTATGTTTCCAGCGCTCCTCTGGAGACTAAAACCAACGACACCAGTTTTCCTCAAGCAGAAGTGGTGATGGTAGTGGGCTTGTTTCAATAAATTACCAACATCCAAAATTCTTCACCAACTGATCCTGGTGGTGGGGTCACTTTCTCAAGTTTGGGATACAGTTGGTGTTATTTTTATGTTTCCTAATTATGACATCTTTCTTGTTCCCTGGTTCCCAGCTGACATGTGGAAGTGCCACAACAGCCCACCACCCAGTGAAACCAGTGACTGCTTGTTGGGCAGTGACTGCTGGGTTCTCCCAGGCCATCTTTGCTCCCTCTCTCTGAAGAGGGCATAACTGACAAGGCTGGGGAAAAGGGCTGTCCCAGCCCATCCTAGCCAGCTCTAACACTGGTATGAGCATCCCACTGTGAGCCAAAACTGAAGGGGAGCTCCTGGCACACTAGGTCAGGCAGGTTTAAAGAAAAATGGCAGCTATGAGGGGCAGGAGACCTGTGGAGGACACATGGAAGGTGAAACAGAGGGATCAGAGGAGAATGTGGAAGAAGTCATTGTTGTGGACACAGCTAGAAAGGCAACCTTAGAAGAAGGTGCAGCATGTGAGAGGCAGTACTCCTGCAGAACTGCAGGAAGCCCACTGTGGGCAGGGACACTCCCAAGGGACTGCAGTCAGTGAGCAACCTGCAGTGGGGCAGGGACATCCCTGAGGGACTGCAGCCCACAAGTGACCCATGCTGGAGCAGAGGTAAATGAGTAAATAACATGGTCTCACCCTTCTGCACTGCCTGTCACCTTGCTGAGGCAACTGGGAGAGCCCATGTGTAACACATGGTGAAAACAAGAGAACAATCAACTAGGAAGCGGTAGGTAAAGTGTTTCCCTAAGTGTATGTTTAATTGTTTAATTCTTTGGTTTTTCCCCACAATACTCCAATCAATAATTCAAATTTTGTATGAATAAGCAATTTAGTAAAATTCCCCAAGCTAAAGACTGTTTTGCCTGTGATAGATAAGAGAGCTGAAACTGCAACAGGTCAAGCAATAGTCACTTGACCAGCAAACAAATGCTATCACATCTAAAACATGCTTACAACCAGCTCTGGATAAGGCAAGGCCTGAAACATCCTGAAAACCTGCCCTGCCAATTGCATACAAAGCCTACTGTACATGAAGATATTTGAGGTGAAAAAAGAGAAAAAGTATAGATTAAGCACTTTGTGAGCTGATGTATACTTAGACCATAGTGCCTGTTAAAAATTAGTACAGCACAGTGAGCACCTGACAGTGAATTTGTTACTGCAGAGGGATGAATTATATATATTTTGGGTTTGTGAGGGAGAATGATTGCTCTGGCCTAAACCTAATCTGGTCCTGTGGGTTGAATAAATATTAGCCCTTAGACCATATTAGGTGTGCTCATAGAATGCATCTTACCATGTAGTTTCACACAAAAAGAATCCAGGTTACAAGCTTCAACACTGCTTTAATACAGAAAAATGCCTTAAACATAGAAAACTGAAAGTCTCCCTTCCTTCTAAAGCGAACTTCTGACTGAAGTAAAACTCACATGTAGATAAACTCTTTGTTTAATAGCCATTGATAAAACTACTGTCTTACAGAGTGTCTTTGAATTTTTTCTTTATCCTCTACAGCTAAAAGTATTGGTTCGCTGCTGTGCCAACAGATTTCACAGTTCAATTATTGCATGCAAAACCATTTTTATTCTGTTCATTTCAACAGTCTGATGTGTCTGAAAACTTCATTGGGTTCCTCTTATCTGTTCTGGCATTAAAGCGTTGAATAGTATTCCTTTATTTCCCTTGTTTGAACCCTATATGATTACACAGATCATTGGTGCTGGTCCATCATTTTGTTCCAATATACCTTTTACAACTGAAATAATTCTCATATATTTCCAATCTGTAATTTAAAGCTATTTTATATTCAGGTCATCACTACCTTATCTAATTAACAATGGGCTTTTTAGAGTTGTCCAAAGAGGTGTCCTGGCAGGCTTGGATCTGCAGATTTCTTTGCTACCATCAGTAGACAATAAGTGTTTTTTTTCCAAAGATTTTCAAACTCATTTCAAACTGAAACTTGCTCTGTCCCCTGGTCACTTCTCAGAGAATGTAACCCTGCAGCCCTTCCACCACCAAAACTTTCTCATGTAAAATCAGTTCACATGTGTATATGTGAATTCATATTGGCCCAGTGGGAGTGCAAGGGTCTGTGTGCCTCACACTATTTTCATTAGTCTTTTGCTAACATTGATAGGAAACTGAGGAGCTTCTTTTCTCCAACTGCTCAATACACAAATTTACATAAGAATAATGCTGTACTGTAAAGACAAGCTGCACATTTAAAAATCATCATCAAATCTACTTCACAATACTTAATAAATATTCATTTTGAAAATTCCATTTAACATTTTTTGAATGAAACAACATTACTTTTCTTTGCAATATGCAAATTTAGCATACTAATGTTGTAATTTAATTATACAGTTAGTATAATGAAACTACTTGGGTTAAAGGAATGAAATTTATGGCAAACACTGCAAAGAACTAGTGTTATCTATGTGAACCACACAGCTCAGATATTTCTGTTCAACACTTTAAATTGCCAGTATTATCCTCCAACACAATTCCTCCATGATTAAAGCCTTCCGGGCTTATTAGAAGGATCCTAGACAATATAGTTACATTATTATTCCCATGATGGTCATACAAGGGAGATACTCTTGTTTTCTTGCACTGTTATTCCCTCTCTTCATTCCTGTGATGGACCTTTATTATAAGAGCCAAATTCAGCTAAAATCTGAATATTTAATTAAAAATTTTTCATTTTACTCTGTGGCAATGTCCCCATATATACATATATACCTACCTAGCTATAGCTATAGCTATAACTATATCTAATCTATATCTATATCCATATCTATATCTATATCATCTGTATCTAAAAGAGCATTCAGGTCTACTTGTATGCAGTAATTTAATGCATGAACAGTTTACTATTTATTGTTGTATCAGTAGTTTCTGCCACAAAAGTCATGAGCCAGGAATATCACAAATTTAGCTATTAAACTAAAATTCCCGAGATTTTGAGTCCTTTAACTCTCCCTCTCTCATGAAAATCTTCATTGTGCATTTGAATCATACTTATATTTTTCTATGAAACAATACATTTTTAATTATAGGTTTGATATGATCTCATGTCTTTGTAAATTGAGCTCTAAGTAAAACATTTGCTATGGTAGGAGTCATGATAAATTCTGTAATCTAATGGCAATTTACCTCATAGCAATATTTCTGTAGTAAAACAGATTCAGAAGTAGACCTGCTTATTTTCCTCCTAAAAAATTTCTAAATTGTGTATTACAAGTAATATTTAGTGAGATAATGAATGAATGCCTCAAAGATTCCAAGCACAGAGTAATTTAAATAATTGTGTGTTATGCTAAGTGACCAACAATTCTTCAAAAAAATTGTGTTTGCTAGCATTTTCCATTCAGAGAGACCTGAACCCGTAGAGTGTAGCCCCACACTTAAAACTGGAGACAGTTTGTTCTATATCTATCTGATGGTAAATGCTGACTTTTCATGTCAGTAATTGCATTTTCACCAGATGGAGAGCGCAGACTCTAGTCTAAAAGAATTGGAAAAACACTTTGGAAACATCAGGAAAAACAGCAGGGAACAAACTGGAAGCAGTATTGCTAGCAAGTGGAAGTCAGATGAGGAAGAAAAAGAGACAGCTGTAGGTATGCTGACATTTAGCAGTACACGCTTGCTAACAAATCAAAATTTTCCAGTGTGCTTGAAAAAACAGAATAAGCAAAGACACAGAGGACTGGAAGGGTTCATTATAGAACACATATTGTAGGCAATTATAGAACATATATTATAGAGAGGAAATCAACCAAACCAAAAAAAAAAAGGAAGCAAAGACGGANNNNGGAAAAAAAAAAAAAAAAAGAGGAAAACAGAAGAAAGAAAAGTTACATCACTCAGAATATATATACATTTTAGTGTGATTTAGCTTTAAAAAACAGTGAAACAGAAATAGTTTTTTTGGTTTTGTGGTTGGTTTTTGTGTGGTTTTTTTTTATTTTTTTGGGGGTCTTTTTGGTTGGTTGTTTTTTGTTTCGGTATTTGGTTTTTGTTTTTGTTTTTGTTTTTTTTAACCTGGCATAAAGATTTTTTATCATGGTATTTAACATGTCAAAAAAATTTCTATAGGATGTGAAAGGGTAAAATTAGTTGAACTGAAATGAAAAACTTGAATCTCTGTTTCTTTAAGACTGATAGATTACAGATTACAGATATTACAACCTTGCGACAGTTTTATTATTACCATATGTCCTAAGAAGGAAAAGGAAATACTGAGCCATCTGAATTGCTCATACTCCTATTTTCTTGAGCAGCAATAATGCCAATGTCTCAATAAGACATAAGGTTGAGGGTTAAATATAAACCCTATTGTTTCACAAAATGCAAACACAGAAGTTGAAGATAAAGACACAGCATTAGGTCTCCAAGACATCACAAAACCGTCAAGGTACAAATTTCTGCTTGACTGTTAGGGTTCGCTAGGAATACTGACAAAATAAACTGCTGAAAGATACTACTCAAATATTTTTGTTTCACAAGTGGTATCTTTGGGAAAACATGAAGCCTCTGTACATCCAGTACAGATTCCACCTATGGAAGACTGAGCAAACAAGTCTATGTTTAGAAGATTTACAGAAGAGGAACATAAATTGAAAACATCTAAGAAATTAACATTGCTGAACAGTTCCTCGCGTAAACTTTATGTATCAATTCCATATATTTTCATAAGCAATAATTGTTAATGTTAGTTTTTTTAAGACATATTTCCTGTGCTGTTCTTCAGTGTAATTATATTATTCTATTTTTTTTCTTTCTTTTTTTTTTTTTTTTTAGCAACATAACAGTCCCAAAATGGGGGACTCATTTAAGAGAATGAAATTTTGGACTTTCTTGGAAATTTGGATGATTGTTAGTAAGCTTTCATTAGAGACAATTAATTTTTTGTCATAAAATGTCTTGAATATAGTTTCAAAGTATACCCTTAAAACTCTTAAAGGTCTCTGTATTAGGTAAAATAGACATTCAATCGGCAGACTGTAACTGAGGATGTTGTAGTAGATGCATTAGGCATGTAGGTGTATTTAGGGAAAATTATTTACAGATGCATTTGCTCATATGTATATATAGAAGCTTTCTGTTACTCCAAGTCAATCTGTCAATGATGAAAATGAAGAACAAGGAGGTAACGCACTTGATAGTTGATGGATATAAAAAAGTCTCTAATTTAAGAATAGAACAATAATTTGGGGAGTTAGGGTTTTATAAGTAATAGGAGTCCATTCAGGCTGAAGACAGGAAAGCTAGCTGAGATCTAGGTGAAATGTTGTTTATGTCTGTTCTATTCTTTCTACAGATCACAGCTTTGTGAACAAGTGAGGCAGGAGTACGATAGACAACAGCTACATTTAGATTCTGGGGTCATTACCACAGAGACCTACACTTTGTATTCAAATACACTATGACACTCTCAAAAAATGCTATGTTTATATAGTCTTCTTTTTTTTTTTTTTTTAATGAAGTATTCTTCAGCACTTTGGATATAACCATGAGCAAGATGGAATGAATAACATTTCTTGGTTTTGTTCATTTTGTTTCCTAGCTGAGTATGAACAAAATAACTTTAAAAAAATGTAATGAAAACATTTTCTTTCATTCTATATGTGTATTTATTACTCATCACTTTTTTCACAATTTCAGATGCAAATATTTTTATATAAACACTGAAATTACTAGACATGTATTTTACCATGCTTCTAATTTCAGATTTCTATTGGTTTATAATCTTTAAATTAATTACTAACTCATTTTGGCATTGGAGGAGACTTAAATTTGTCTTCACATCATAGTACATGAGTATAATTCTCACACAGAGGACCTCTCACAATAATCTATCAGGTCTAACCTGTCCCACTCAAAGCAGAGATATCTTCAAAATTAGGCTTTTCAGGATGGAAGTTTCACAGCTTCCATGGGCAACCTATTCCAATGCTTGACCACCTTCATTGTGAAGAATATTTCTCTGAAGTCTGAACAGAATTTCCTCTGTGACAGCTTGTGTCTGTTGCCTTTCATCCTATCACTCTGCACCTCTAAAAAGAGTCTGGTTCTGTTTCTCTATAACCTCCTGTTAGCTAGCTGAAAGCAGAATTGTAGCCACTGTTCATCTTCAGTTCCAAAGGCTGAACAAATCCAGCTCAGCCTCTCCTTGTACATTGTGGGCTGGTCCTGCCCCTGAGCATGTTGATGGCCCACTGATTGAGCCAGCAATGTGCCCTGGTGGCCAAGAAGGCCAATGGCATCCTGGGGTGCATCAAGAAGAGTGTAGTCAGCAGGTCGAGGGAGGTCATCCTTCCCCTCTACTCTGCCCTGGTGAGGCCGCATCTGGAGTATTGTTCTGCGCTCCCCAGTTCAAGAGGGACAGGGAACTGCTGGAGAGGGTCCAGCAAAGGGCTACTAAGATGATTAGGGGAATGGAGCATCTTTCTTAAGAGGAAAGGCTTAGGCACTTGGGTCTTTTTAGTCTAGAGGAAAGAAGACTGAGGGAGGATCTTATCAATACTTAAAAATACTTAAAGGGAGAGTACCAGGGGGATGGGAACAATCTTTTTCCAGTGGTGCCCAGTGATAGAACAAGTGGTAACAGGCACAAACTTGAGCACAGGAAGTTCCATCTAAACGTGAAGAGGAACTTCTTTCCTTTGAGGGTGGTGGAGCACTGGAACAGGCTGCCTAGAGAGATTGTGGAGTCTCCCACACTGGAGACATTTAAAACCCGCCTGGACACCATCCTGTGCAACCTGCTGCAGGTGACCCTGCTCTGGCAGGGGGGTTGGACTAGCTGATCTCCAGAGTTCCCTTCCAACCCTGACCATTCTGTGATTCTGTGATTCTGCTGTGCTCATTCCGATGGAGCCTGGATTTCTTATACTGAGGAGCTCAGAAATGGACACAGTGATGTAGTTGCTGTTTCATAGCTGCTGAATAGAAGGGAATAATCACTACTCTAGACCTGCTGGCTCCATTTTTGGAATGCAATTCAGAGTGTCATTAGCCTTAATGAAGTACATCTGACAAATACTGAATTTGTTGTACACCAGCTCCCTTCTCTCATCACCACCACCACCACCCCCCATCCCCTCATACCCCCCTTGGGTTTTCTTATGCAGGTTTGATACCTACTTAGCTTGTCCCCAGCTTTCACTGTTGCATGGGGATAACCTGTCATGTGCAGGGCTTTTCATTTGTCTTTGTTTAAATTCACAAAGTTCCTATTGTTCCATTCCTTCAGTGTGTCAAAATATCTCTGGATGAAAGTCTCATCCTCTAGAATGTTATCCTCCTAGTTTCATGTCATATATGAGCTTGGTAGCCCTTTCTTTTATCCCATCAGTGATTTGTTAATGGAAACTACACTAATGACCCCTGAGGAATACTTCTTGTAACAGGTAGCCAGTCAGTCTTTGAGACATTACTGTTGACCAATATTTTTTGAGTTAATGGTCCAGCTAGTTATTTATACACTATGTAGTACACCCGGACAGTGTATATTTCCGAAATTTGTTTAGAAGGATACTACTGGATATATGGAAAGGTCTGATAAAATCAAAAGAAATTACATCCATTTTATCCCCTTATCCACAGAGCCAGAGCAGTCATAGAAGTTAATCAGGTTGATCCGACACAATTTTCTCTTGATGAATCTTTGTCAGCTCTCCTCAACCACCTTCTTATCCTTCATGTATCTGAAATGTTGGAAATGTTTTCCAGGAAAATTTACTCCATAATCTTTTCACAGTTTGAGGTGAGGATGACTGACCTATAGATCCTCCCTTTTGTCCTCTTTTGAAGACGGGCATCACACTGGTGTTTTTCCAGTCATCAGAGACCTTTGCCTCTCCCCAAAATAATAGAAAGCAGCCTCTCAGTTGAATGAAGTCACCACTTTAGCATAGTTGGGTACACCTCATCCAGTCCCATATTTATATCTCTTATTTGTCTGTGTATTCCCTAAGTCTGTGAACCTCATGAAGTTCAACACAACCAAATACAAGGTCCTGCACCAGTACAGACTGGGTGATGAATTGATTGAGACCAGACCTGCAGAAAAGGACTTAGGGATACTGGTGGAAAAAAAAGTTTGCTACAAGTCAGCAATGAATATCCCAGAAAGCCAATCTGGGCCTAAATTTACAGCCCAGTCAAATTTTACATCCCAGATGTTACAGCCTGGGTTACATAAAAGACGCATGGTCAGCAGATCAAAGGAGGTGTTTGTTCCTCTCTCCTTCCCTCTCATGAGACCTCACCTGAAGTACTATATACAGTTCTGCAGTCCCTGGTACAAGACAGACATCGACCTGTTAGAGCTGGTCTAGAGGAGGGCCACATCAGAGGGCTGGAAACCTCGCCTATGAAGAAAAGCTGAGAGAGTTGGGGTTGTCTAGTCCAGGGAAGAGAAGCCTCTGGGGAGGCTTTATTGTGGCCTTTCAGTAGTTAAGAGGGCTTATATGAAAGATGGAAAGAGACTTTTTACCGGGGCCTATAGTGACAGGACATGGGGTAATGGTTTTGAACTGAAAGAGGGTAGATTTAGATTGGATGTAAGGAAGAAATCTTTTACATTGAGGGTGGTGAGACACCGGAACAGGCTCCCTAGAGAAGCTGGGGATATCCCATCATTGGAATTGTTTAGGGTCAGGTTGGATGGGACTTTGAGCAATGTGATCTACTGAAAGATGTCCCTGCCCACAGCAGCAGGGTTGGAACTAGGTGGTTTTTATAGGTCTCTTCCAACCCAAACTGTTCTATGATTCTGTGACTCTACAAAGTCAAGCCTTTTCATCTGTACTTAGCATTTTTTTTGCCTCAAACTTTGGTCCTAATTTAGGCTATCTGGGAGACAATAAAGTCAATAAAGACTGAAGCAAAAAAAAAAAGCCTGCAATGCCTCGTCCTTTTCTGTTACCATTATAACATATAACAATGGCTTGGTTTTCTTTTGCTAGTGATATTCCTGTAGAATCCCCTCTAGTTGCCCTTCACATCCCCAGCCAATCTGAATGCTAGAAAATTTCTGGTCTTTGCAGTTCTTTTTCTGCAGACACAGGTGATACACCTATGACCCTCCTTGGTCCTGTCCCTATTTCCACCTCCTGTATACCTCCTATTTGTTGTTGAGCTCAATCAAACAACTTTAGTAAATCTGGCCTTTTCTTGGAGATCAATATGGATTGTTCTGGAGCTTTGAGAAATGTGCCTTTAAAAATTGACCGGGTGTCCTGGGATCCTTCACCTTGGAAGGAGAGATTTTCCTAAGAAATCCTTCTTACTACATCCCTAAACTAGCAACAACCTGTTCTCCTGAAATCTTTAGTTTGCCACTTGTCTTTCTCAGTACCCTGAGGAAAGAAAAGGGTAGACATGAGTAGGTTTTCTTGTGTGTAAATTTTTAGGGAAGTATTACCAGTGAGGGTTTTTTTATAGCAGTTTTACCATAAGTATTAATATTATTGTAGCTGGACTCATAATAATTGTTTACTGTATTTTGCATAGAAGATTTTATTTAAGCTAATACTAAGTTCTGAGAGTTCCCCATACCCAGTATATTCCCTTTTTGCACAGAATGAGAATTTGAATGTAGTAAATACTTTGAAAAGGGTTTGTTTCTAAAGGATTGCTGACTGGGCTGGTAATCATTTGTAGAAAAAAAAGCCCTACTCTGTTCTGCATAACTATGTTGTGAACTCCATTATTTCCTATTTATTTATTTTATTAATTTCCTAGTTGTTCTTGCTGTGCAAGAATCATTCAAAGAATGAATAAAGTATAAAATAAAATGACAATATCTTATGAATTCTAGGCATAGCTTTAAGTAGTGCTGTTGATAGTCACATTCTGGTACGCTCTTCTCTACTTTATAAATATCAACCACTGCATGTCAGCATGTATATATATCTCTCTATACTGTAGAGATGTGAGAAAGATTTTTTTACTGACTTGAAAAACTGTCACTTCATCTGAGTGGCTTTCTTACAACAGAATAATGCACATTATAGTATTCAGAGAATTTCAGGCAGCTGCTGTTTAAACAGTGGAAAACAATACATGGTGTCAGCAGTGGAATCTTAATGCAAGCCTAGGTATTCAAAAAGTCTAAAGACAATGTCCAAATTTTGTTGAAAAAAAAAGTATTTAAATAATGCTCACAATGCTGACTATTTGTTTACCAGATGTTCATCTATGAACCCCTCTCATTAAAGCTGAAGGTGATTGGATTAAGAAGAAGAAGAAATGCTTCAAATAATTACTGGTGTGGAAAACAAGCCAAAAGAAGAGTAGATGTACTCAGTGCCAAATTTTATAAGGCCACAGTTTAAAGCCATATTGATACTTATCCTTGAAGTTGAAAAGGCAATGGAATGGTATGATCATCGGTGGTTTGATGAATGTTTTGTTCAGATCAAAACTGTATTTAAAACTTATTCATATTATTTGAGCTTCCAGAAGAAAGATGAACCTTTTCTGTCTCACTCCTATGCTGTAAAACATGAAAAAGCAGACATCATATTCCTCTGCCGCCAAAAAGACTTTCAAATATACTATTGGCACCTGCATAAAAAATCCACCCAAATGTCTACACAATTCTTGTAGAGAGACTCCTCAGCTTTCATCTGAATGTTTAGATAAACATTGTCTTACTTAGAATGTTGAATATGGCAAATATCATAGGAGAAGCAACTGTACATATGTCCTGAGAAAGAGATGAGTCTCATGTAGATGATGAATGTGAGAAAGCCTTCCTGGATACATTCTAACAAATCAGTTCAGTAGTTTTCATTAAAATCCTACCCTCCCCAAACCAAAACCAAACCAAGAATAATAAATAATGCAAAAACCCCGCAGCAATTGCTCACCGCCAGCTGACCAATGCCCAGCCAGTCCGCAAGCAAATACCATCCTTTGGTAAGTTGGGGCCAGCTGTGCTGGATGTGTCCCCTCCCAACTTCTTATGCACCCCCAGCCTACTAACTGCTGGGGCAGTGTGAGAAGCAGGAAAGGCCTTGAGACTGTGTAAGCACTGCTCAGCAACAGCTTAAAACATCCCTGTGTTATTAATCCTGGTTTGGGCACAAATCCAAAACACAGCACCGTAAAAGCTACTACAAAGAAAATTAATTTAATCCCAAACAAAAACAGTACCTTTCTTCAGTTCTGATTTTAGGTGAAGAGCCTGATATTACAAACACACAGTTATAATTTGCACAGTTTATTTTTCCTTGTCTCAGGTTTATCACTAGAGAATAAATTTGCTTCCCAAAACCAGTCACTGAAGACTTGAAGAAAACTGAATAGAGCTTTGAGAACAATATGTTGTCTTTTTGAAATATGTAGCAAAGTATTTCAAGTACTCTACTGAACTTCGGGTAAAAAACTAAGTTTCTTACAGAGGATGGATTGAGACTGTATCTCATATATCAAAAGTAAACTCATCGCAGAATTCCCTAAATTCTTTACCGAAATGGAAAATGTAGATAACCTTGTGTGACTAAATTCAAATATTTAAGTCTTTTAGTTCACATGTGTTTGAGTTTTGTTTGGTTTGGTTTTGTTTTTTTTTCCTTTAGTGGAAAATACATGAACCTCTCTTCTGATTCTGCTGGTAAAAAGCTTTTGTGAAATCTACACAAAGAAATCAACATGTCAGAGTTCAAAATTGCGTGAAGTATACATTATGCAATTCCAGCAGTCAAGCACATACTTGGCCATTTTCAGGACCTGAAATCTTTAGTAAATTCAATACTAGGTCAACTGTAAGACAAATACCCCTCTCCAGAACTGTTCTCCATTCATTAGTCTAGTGATGAGATCCCTGTTCAAATTCTTAACATTGTTAATATCCTCAGAAAAGGTTAATCTTGATAAGTGACTTAGAAGTGATGTCAGTTTGAAAACATAATGGATCTGATACATATACCCTACATTGGTTATGCATATTTAAACACTGATTTTAAAGCTTGTGGGGGTTAATGCTGAAGCATAATTATGACAGCTTAAAAGTCAAATAGCTTGCTATCTCATGACTGAGTTTAGAACAGACACTTCCTTTAGCAAGGAAGGCAATCAATAGTTCTTGCCCCAGACTATTTTGACCATTTCAGTTCATGCAAGTGAACTGTGGAAAATGGGTGAAAAACATACTCTGTAGCTTCTAGCTATTACACTGCAGCACTCACAACTCACTAGCTCTGGTTATCACAAGGAACTTGAATTCAAGCAGAACTTAAGATGCAGCTATTGTTTTGCATTGTTTAAAGAAAAAATAGTAAAGATGCGTGTGTTGTGGAGTTACATTTACATAAAGGATACACTATTAATAAAAAACTTGAATTTTATGCATTTATTACTCTGCTTTAATATAATTAATATCGAATTTAAAATATTGTTCAAAATTTCCTCAGTGATTTCAGATCCAAAAAAATATAAATTTTTCACTTATATTTTTCAATAAATCAACAGCAGAATATTTTGAGAAATCAGTACTCAAAACTGTATTTTTTCTTTTTAAAATAAGTTTTTAATGATCACAATTACTGGTGATTAAGGAGGTAAAAAAAAGCTTTTTAAAATTTTTAATTTAGAGACACTTCTGAAACAAAGTCACAATACAATACAAAATAATTCTGATCAGTTTCAGTACAAAGTTGATAATTAGCTTTGCCACTTAAATCACAAAAAATATGTTTTTAAAGGTGCTGTGATGGGGCATATTGAAGAAAAAAATACACAGTTTTGGGAATTTTAGAAAGAACAAGTGATTTAAAATTTGTAAATACTGACAGGTCAAAATTGATGAGCCATCTCACAGACATTCCCTCATTTACATATTCATATTGGTATTCAAGTATTATCATAAAACCCTCTCCCAAACATTTTATTCAGACCATTTCTATTCTTACAATAGCACGAGCTCCATAGCTGCATATAGGGATATCATAAATGAATGATTAAACTTTAATTAATTGATTTACAGTGTACTACTCCACATGTTCTTTGGGTCAGTGTATTTACAAACGTTAAAATTTACTGTCTTTGTGCAGATAAAATCAAAAGCATGTTTCAAAAACTAAGAAGTAGAAAAAAGGCAAAATTATTTTTAATGTGAATATGGATTCCCATATAGATTGGCACTTGTTTTCTTGCCATAAACAGATAATCTGAGGTTATCAGCTGGGGATTGTTCAACAGTTAAAGGATTTTTACTTAGGCTCTATGTGCTTAAACATGAAATAAATGGTGTGTTATTCTTCAGGGCAGTAAATGCCCACAAAACAGGTAAGTTGTAAGGGGTAGGTTTTTTATAAACAATGAGTTTAGAAATGCTGTCATTTATGAGTTTCTGTGCCTATCCATATTGGATTTCTGAGCAATATTTGTTGTTTATAGGTATTTTCTCATTGCTGTTGCAATACAGATTTCATTCTAAGTGTTCATGGACTGCACACTTGTGCATTTCCACCACTAATTTCTCTCCCTTGAGGGGAATAAATCACAAGTCCTTTTATAATGCAAGAATTACAAATAATAATATGGATAACCACCATTGCAGGATTGATAGTCATTTGTACCATTTACAAGCGTATACAGAGATTTACTCAATTATTCAGAAACTATTTGAATGCTCACAAAAAAAACTAAAAATCACTATATTTTATCAAACTAATTTGATAAATATGTATAGGAAGTTCCCACAAAACATTAAAAAAAAAAAAAAAAAAAAGATTTTTACTCTAAATGTGTTTAAATACTGGAACAGGTTGCCCAGAGAGACCATGGAGGCTCCATCCTTGGAGACATGCCAAACTTGATAGAAAACAGCCCTGAGCAAGTTGCTCTGTGTAACCCTGCTTTGAGCACCAGTTTGGACTAGATGATCTCCAGAGGTCCCTTCTGACTTCAGTCATTTCATGTTTCTATCAATTTCACCATTTTGTTTCTTCTAAGATAATTTTATCCACTATAGCGAGATGAGACATGAATGTTTTAAAGATATGATATGCTTCTCCTGTGCCTATCTCTTCAAACACCACAAAGGTGGGCAGGAAGCCTGATCTGTACACTGAGATCTCAGGCACCACAGTACTAAGAGAATGAAAATTCTCTAAGAGAATGTAAACATTAATGTATCACATTTGTGGCTTGTGTTTCTCTCATTTTTACTCCATAAACTTGAAGTATGAATTTGCAAATATGTCCTTCCTTTTGTTTATGATCCCCATGTATCATCTAAACTAAGCAAGGACAGGGTATATTAATATTGAGAAAAGGTAGCTTCTATCCATTTTTTGTATAATGCTTTTTATTAATTTAAAAATTAATCATAAAAATATTTCAAGCTTGCCAATTAAAATGCCCTGCTAGAAATTACTGAATGTATTGCTAACAGAAGCAATTAAAAGTTTGCAGAACAAATTACTCCAAGTGTTACTCAGATTAAAATGTGAAGGATCATGTGAACATCCCTATAGCTCTTCTAAGTTGGGGCCTTCATTTGACAGTGTTGACAGTGGTATGAGAAAAATAGGCCTAAAGAATCAAATTCCTGACATGCAATGAATACTTTGAGTAGTATTAAAAGTTATATTGAAATAAAGATTGAAATATGCACTGGATTAACCTTGACTAGCTGCCATACCCCCACCCAGCCCCTCTCTCATTCCCCGTCCTTAGCAGGACAGGGAGAGAAAATAAGATTGAAAAACTCATGGGTCAAAATAAAGAGAAGGACATCACTTAGCCGTTACCGTCATGGGTGAAACATAGGGAAAATTAATTTAGTTTATTGCTAATTAAAGTAGATCTGGATGGTTGGAAACAAAACCAAATCTAAAACACATTCCCTGCACATACCCATCCCTTTTTCCCCAACTCAATTTCAGTCCTTCATTTCCAACATTTCTACCCCACTCCTACCTACCCTCTGCCAAGAAAGGCATAAAATCATAAAATCATTTTGCTTGAAGACCTTTAAGATCATCAAGTTCAACTGTTAACCTAACCAAGTTACGACTAAACCATGTCCCTTAGCAATACATCTAACATCTTTTAAATACCTCCAGGGATGGCGACTTGACCTCTTCCCTGAGCAGCCTGTTCCAATGTTTGTCAACTCTTTCGGTGAATAAATTTTTCCTAATATCCGATCTAAACTTCCCATGGCACAACTTGAGCCCACTTCCCCTTGTTCTATTGCTTTTTACTTGGGAGAAGAGACCGACCCCCACCTCTTTACAACCTCCTTTCAGGTAGACAACAATAAGGTCTCCCCTCAGCCTCCTTTTCTCCAGATTAGACAACCCCAGTTCCCTCAGCCGATCTTCATAAAACTTGTGCCTAGACCCCTAGCCAGCTTTGTTGGCCTTCTCTGGACATGCTCCAGAATCATAACGTCTTTGTTGTAGTGAAGGGCCCAAAACTGAACACAGTATTCGAAGTACGGCCTCACCAGTGCTGAGTGCACAAGGACGACCTCTTCCCTAGTCCTGCTGGCAACACTAGTCCTGATACAAGCCAGAATGCCATTGACCTTCTTGGCCCCCTGAGCACACTGCTGGCCTAAGCCACTCTTCCCTAAGCCTGTAGCATTGCATGGGATTGTTATGACCCAAGTGCAGGACCTGGCACTTGGTCTTGTTGAACTTCATACAATTGTGCTCAGTCCATCAATCCATATTGCTCTACCCTCTGTAGAGCCTTCCTACCTTCAAGCCGATCAACAGTCCCGTCCAACTTGGTATCATCTGCAAATTTACTGAGGGTGCTCTTGACCCCTCGTCCAGATCATTGATAAAGATATTAAACAGAAATGCCCCAAATAATGAGCCCTGGGGAACACCATTTGTGACCAGCGACCAACTGGATTTACCTCTATTCACCACAACTCTTTGGGCCCGGCCATCCAGCCATTTTTTTTTGCCAGTGAAGCATATGTCCATCCAAACCATGAGCAGCTAGTTTCTCCAGCAGAATGTTGTAGGAAACTATGTCAAAGGCTTTACTAAAGTCTAGGTAGACAACATCCACAGCCTTTCCCTCATCCACTAAGCAGGTCACCTTGTCATACAAGGAGATCAGGTTAGTCAAACAGGACCCGCCTTTAATGAACCCATGTTGACTGGGTCTGATCACCTGGTTGTTCTGTATGTGCCACACGATGGAACTCAAGATGATCTGTTCCAACCTTCCCTGGCACTGACAGGCCTGTAGTTCTCTGGATCCTCCTTCTTGTAGATGGGCATCACATTTTCTATCTTCCAATCAACTGGGCTCTTTCTGATTAGCCAGGACTGCTGATAAATGATGGAAAGTGGCTTGGTAAGCAATTCTGCTGGCTCCTTCAGTACCCTCAGGTGGATCCCATCTGACCCTGTAGAATTGTGTGTGTCTAAGAGGTGTAGCAGGTTGCTAACCACTTCCTCTTGGATTATGAAGGCTTCATTCTGCTTCGCATCCCTGTTGTCCAGCTCAGGGGGCTGGGTACCCAGAGAATTATTAAAGAGAACTATTACTACTAAAGACTGAGGCAAGGAAGGCGTTAAGTACCTCAGCCTTTTCTTCATCTTTTGTCACTATGTTTTCCCCCAGATCCAGTAAAGGACAGAGATTCTCCTTAGCCCTCCTTTTGTTGTTAATGTATTTATATGATTTTTTTTATTGTCTTTTACAGTATTGGCCAGGTTAAGTTCTAGTTGGGCTTTGGTCCTTCTAATTTTCTCCCTGCATAGCCTCACAAAATCTTTGTAGTCCTCCTGAGTGGCTTGCCCCTTCTTCCATAGGGGCAGGGATTAATGAGGGACAGGAGGTTGTGGTCACTCCGTAACAGTTACTCTCTGCTGCTCCTTCCTTCTTACATGTTTGTCCAGTTTATGTGTGGGTCTTTCCATGGGCTTCAATCCTTCAGGATAAACCTGCTCCAGAGTAGGTCCTCCATGGGCTACAATTCCTATCAGAAGAATCTGCTCCAGTGTGGGCTCTCAGCAGACCACAGTTCCTTCAGGAATTATCCTCTTGCTCTGGTGTGTTGTCCTCCATGATGCGGGCTGCACTGTGATTATCTGCTCTGGTGTGGTTCTCTCCAGGGGCTGCAGGAGAGTCTCTTTTCCAGCACCTGCAGCACCTCCTACCCCTCCTTCTTCTCTGACTTTGTTGTTCTCAGGGCTGTTTCTCACTTTTTTCCTCACTCCTCACTGTCTGTGCAGCATTTTGCCCCTTCTTAAATGTGTTTACCCAGAGGTGCCACCAGCTTGGCTGATGGGCTTCGCTGTGTCCTGTGGTGGGTCCATTGTGGAACCAGCTGGAACTAGCTGTGTCTAGCATGTGTCAGCCACTGGCCTCTATTCACAGATACCACCCCTGCAGCTCCCTGCTACCAAAAACTTGCCACCTACACCCAATATAAAATAAAATGGTATCTTGATGAAAGTTACAAATACAAATAAAAATATCAAAATTTCATTGTATTTGGCATATTAGCGTGAAATAAACAACAATAAAAGGCAACAGCATGATCAAGTATTTTTTTATTTAGAAACCTATGCTCAGATAGAATCACTGAGCCGAAGTAAGTAGAGAGAAGTACTAATCAAGGGCAGTGGATATGTCAAGAACCGCAGACAGTAAAGGAAGTGTAAGTTGTAAGAAAGAAACAATGTTGACATAAAGGATCACTTTTCTGTTGCATAGTTTTATTTGTTAACCTCTCTCTTTCTTGAAAAGTAATGATTTTATATCAGCCATGCCAGCAGAGTTATGTGATTATTGAGGAGCTAATCATAAAAAGCAAAAGAACTTTGAAAATTTGCTAATTTAGAATTTCAGGGATATTATCATCACAGAGCACATATGAAAACTACCTTTATACATATATATGTAGATATATGGTCACATGTGAACATATATATGCACAGATACCTGATGCAGGTGGAGTCCAAGTCAGTCTGGTTTAGGCACCTAACTTTTTCCATCCTTCTGAAAAATTATCTGTGTTCCCTAGGATATTAGTGAAGGTCTGTATACACCTTCTTAAACCTTCAAGGTAAGATCTTGTTTGCCTAAGGATTAGGAACTTAAAATTGATGCCTATAATTTTCACTGGTTTCTTCCAGCACAATATTGGGAAACAAATCTTGCAAACAAATTAGAATATTGTCAATCTATCTGATCAAAAAAATTTCATATCCTAGGAGAGCGGTCCAAATGCTGTGAAAAACAATAAGTATCAAGCAAAGTGCAAGAAATATTGTTTTACTATTCATTAACTTTCAAAATTTCTGATATAGCCCTGTGGATATTCTGTGGACAGTGGATTAACTTCAACAGCTGGAAATAAACAAGGAGCAACCTTATCTGAATATTTATCAGCTGGTGAGCAGCATATGTGGGAGTCTGCAATTTAGTTAACTAAAGCAAATGAAGCCCATTTCTCTCACTTTTGGGGTAAGCAACCAACAAGAAAATGTAGCTACATGTCTTCCTCATGCTATTTTGTATGAATTGTAGTAATTGTGCCCACTGAGAGCTCTGTTCACTTTATTAAACACACCTTGCAAACTACATACCATTCTGTCTTAAACACAAATGGCCTTAGGCAGAATACAATTGCCTAGATGGTTTGCTCAGCCAAAGCAGTAAACGTCAAGGGAAATGCTGTTCTCAAAATTTTTCATTCTTTATTACTATGGCAAAGAAACAACAAAGGAAGATAATTTTGGCGATGAGAAGAAACTAGTGTGGGCCAAAACGTGATTGTACCACTCAGCCAGAATTGTGTATGCAGCTACTCCCTATGAATATGATCAAATTCCTTAAATTTAGCTTGCATACAGCCTATGAATATTACAGTAGTTTAATTTTTATGAATAACAATCCTTCAGGAAGCTCTTAACATTTTCCAAAACTATTAAGCCTCCCCCCCTTTTTTTTTTCCTGCAACTTCTCCTTTTGTTATTATTTCTGCTGTAAAAAACAAAAAAGGTGTTTAGTATAAAATTTGAACATGTAGACCAAAATTCCTTTTTTATTTGAGAACTTGAAGTTAACCAACAGAGCAGTAGTTTCCAGTATATGTAATGAGCAGTCCCAGATAATGTTTCTGTCAATTCACAAAGTATAAAAGAATTAATGGTCAAGTAAATTCAAATAGCTGGGAGACATAACAATAGAAAGATCTGCTTGTGGACATTGAGAAAGAAGAAAATTACTGTAATTTACAGAGAAATCATGAATCAATAATTATTAATAATTTGTTTATTGTAACAAAAACTTCATGCACACATTATACTTACAGGTATAAGTTCCTAAAGGCAGTATTTCTAAACAAAATATTGGTCTATCAGTCAACATAAACTCTTTTTCCCAGAAGCAGTATTCTATAAATGTTATGAATGATTACATCAGCAACTCATGATAAATTATTTGTTGTACAGTGTTTAAAATGTTTGCATCAAAACGTCCGGATTCAAAGTTAATACAAATCAAGGCATATTAAGAATTGTCATAAAAATTATTTTCTTTTAAAAATATGTCCATTTTTGTTTCAATCATATTTTATAATTTTCCTGTAATTCCAATCAGAAAACATTACTTTTTATATGCCTGTGGAATTTATGTGTAGAACAGTCAGTTATTAAATTGGTTGTTTGTTAAAATGACCAGAGATAAAAAATAGTTTATAGTTTATTCTTCAGTTTTAATATTATACTTACTGCTGTCTGGTCATTTAACACTACTGTCGCTATATTTTCTGTTTCCCTCTTCCCCAACTCAAATATAAAAGACTAAGTAGATTTGGCCATTTATATTTCAATTGCTATGTAGAATGAAGTGTAACATCTAAACTATTAAAATTGTTATCTAAACAATGTCCTTGCATCAAATAATTAATGAATACTATCTACCCATGCCCTTTTTGCAGTAGTGTGGTAGCTAGGGGTTTCCTAATTTTTATATAAGCATGTTCATTATACATGATGAACATTAAAATGAGCTGTATACAGCAGCGTGGAAGATTTTGGTATTTCTTGTCTGTAAAGGGTACAACTCTAACGAAAAAGAAATATTGTCAACCTTGGTCCATTCAGTTTTAAATAAATAACTAGGAATGCAAAAACAGTAAAAATGTCATTAAAATCTGTGCAGATGTACACTTGCAATCCTTTTCTTCCTCTTGTCTTCCTATCAGAATCACATCCCACTCATTCACAATTTAATGGTCTAGCGACTCTTTGCGTTTTAATTCACAGTTGTCAACCTGGTTAACAGTCAACACAGAAAGCCTTAAAGCCTTAAACCTCCATGACTCATAGATCTTAATGTTTCCATCCACAAACTAACAGTTTCTTATTTCTGTCAGCTAGTCTTTCATCAGAATTGTACGGTCTCTGGTGGTAACTGTCTAGGATGCAATATGTACTATTACTTTAGTTGAATTTTCTTATCTCCTTTTCTAAGTTGTTGTGTCAGATCTTGCTTTTTAGACTGAAAGGGACAGATTAAACAAACAAGCAAGCAAAGAAGAAAAAAAATAAAAAGCAAACCAGCCATATATGCTTCCAGCTGGACTAGAAGCTATATTTTTTGTGTTATTTGTAAAGCCCAAAATCATGATATACCTCCCATATACAAACATGTATACATTAACCTCTCTCTAGTTGTGACTGTAGCTAAATAATGTAGTTGTTTTGCCCACAGAAAGCTGAAGTTGCCTTTCTATGCTCATCTGGGAACACAGGAGGCTTAACAGAACTAAGTCAGTAACTATTGCAAGAATCACAAAACAGAAACTTCCCTACTTAGTTTCCCTTAGAAAGTGATCCATTAAACAGTCTCAGAGTATTTTTATTTTAAATGGGTAAGTATCCCACAAGTATCCTGTAAATCACTTGTAATACAGAGCAGCAGCTGAAATGCTCACCCAGCTTGACGATGACAATGCTGAATTCTTGCTTTATATTTTATCTCCATCAGTTATACGAACTAATAGGTAATAGGTCACTAAGAACAGGATAGAAAGAAAAGAATGTTAAAGTTGTGCAGATATATTCAGAATATAAGGAACTGTCATTTGAATTTGTATCAAGAATATATTATGCAAGATTTATCACATGTAACATTTTCTTGAAGTAAAAGTTACAAATTCTGTACACTTTTTTACACCTGTGATTTAAGGCTAGTAGCAAGCCTATGCAACCATCAAGTCTTGAGGTTTTGTCTTGCTTATTTTATTAGTTATTTCTCTTTAAATCAGTGCTGATGGAATTAAGAACCTAACTTGAAGAGCTTTTTTTTTTTTTTTTGAGAATCCTTACATTAAGTTTAAAGTGAATCACAGAATTATAGAACCATGATTTTAGAGAGTGGTTGTATAGTATAATCTGGGTTAAAGAGTGATAAACTCATTCTCATAAATTTATAGGACTATGGGCATGTTGGAAGTGAGCTCAAGAAGGGTCCATTCCAATCTCCTGCTCAAAGCAGGGACAGGTCTGACCCTCGCTCAGGGCTTTGTGCAATCAGGTCTTGAAAACCTCCTGTGGCAGAGAACATCCCAGTGTGCCAATGCCACATGACTATTCTACAGGAACATCTCTTGGGAATATTTGTATGAAAATGTTTTAGTTTTCTGCTAAAATTCAATGTATGGTCATCCTTAACAAAAACAAACAAGCCAAAACCAAAACCAAAACCAAAACCAAAACCAAAACAAAAACAAAAACCAAAACCAAGCATCCTCACCTATGTCCTCACACATTCTAAAAAATTGTAATATTCACAAATAGTATAAATCTATGTATATGTTAGCTTCAGAATCCAGGAGGATGCTCAAGGAATAAAAAAAATATACTTTAATGTTGATAAAAAAATCTTGGTTAGCAATTACATCCTGATTTCCCTCGTTGAGAATGAAGTACAAGACATTCAGACACATTAATAGAGATTTTAATAAAGTCACTTAATTGATTCAGAAGTGGAAAAAGTAGAAAGATTTCTTGGGGACTCTTTTAAAAGTGCTTATGGTTGCCTTCTTAAAACTTACTGATACTAGCAGCTGAAGAACACTCATGTATTACCCCATAAGTAATCAGCTAAATGAGAGGAAGCACAGATAGTCTGAATATATTTTTAGATTTACATGCAAATGACTAGCTTTCATTTCTAAGTGTGTCACACTTCATATTTTGCCTAGTCTGTTGCTTTGTGCTGTGAATATGGAATGTTTCTGTCTCACAGATTTAGAAAAATTATAGTTCTGACAGAGTCAAAGTCCATTTTTATTGCAGTCACAGGGCCTAATTCAGTGTAAAAAAATATACCCAGATCTACCATTAAACTTCAGGGGCTGGAGGTGGGGGAATTTCACAACGAAATAATGTTTTACTAAAGCACATCTCATTTGTTTTTCAGCAAACTGTCTGAATCATTTTCATTGCAGTTAAATTTGTCTCCTGAATAAGAGGAAAAAAATCTAATTACGTTTGTATAAATTGAAGTCTTTTTCTAATCAGCACATTGTGTCATTAGATTTAATGTGAGGCACCCTCAACATTCATCTGTACGTCATTCTGTAGCAATAAAATAGTTAATGACAAATATACCCTCATAAATATATACTGTTCTTTGTTAATCATGGTTTTAATTATTTACTTCTTTTAAGAATGTGGTCCTCTTTAACCACCTTCTAAACTACTGCATTAGATTGGATTGATCTTTTTGAATTTACATTGGATTATAATCACTACCATTTTTGTGAGATTGTTATGAAACATTAATTGTCTCTATGAAACCAGATAATCAAAAAAGAGTAATTATATATGATATAGATATCCATATATATAATATGAATTACCCATATATATTACCACCTCAGAATAAAGGCATACATGACACTGCATCACATTATAAATAACAACTGCACCAGAATATAAATAACACAGGTGGGGGAACCCAGGTTAACAGTGCTTTCATTAGAGCATGTATTTGTGAGAAAATAGAAGGGGTAAAAATACTGGAAGAGACAGAGAAAAAAACAGAGAAATAATAGACGTTGAAGCAACAGTACTGCAATCCAGAGAAAAGGCTAAGGAAAAGCTTTTAGTGTAAGTACTATTTTGACACTGAATTTGAATGCTGGTTGAAAAAGCTGCTTGGAGCTATGAGGACTGAAATTATTACCCTTGTGAGAATTCTCCAGGGTTAAAACAAACAGGATTGTTTCTAAATAAACAGATTACAGTTAAACTGCAGTGAGATTCTCCTTCAAACAGGCTCTTCACTCCATATTCATGTACATTTGTCATTAACAATAAAGTATTCTTTATTCAATTTGGAGTTATAATTTAGACTACATTATGGATAAGCAAATCTTTCTACAACTCAGAATTATAACAAAAGGAATGCAATCTGTGTTTAGGCACGAAAATCTTGTCATGCTATACTGAAGAATTCTGAAGAGAAAATCATAGCTTATTCTGCAGAAGTCATGGTAAAGCAAGGAGGAAGGAGGCAAGATTTAGTAAAGGTAGCTCTGTATTGGCTTTTGTTCAGATTGATAAAGCATAATCAACTAAGCTTGAAAAAAATAGACATCCTAAGGTATATGTCATGTAACTACAGGGGGATCATTTTACAACCTTCTCCCTTGAGGGATTTTTTTGTGTTGTTTTGGTTTGGGTTTGGGGTTTGTTTGGGTATTTTTAGATTGTGATTCTGAAGTGCCGAAAACTAGTAATAGGTTTGAGGTCATTTATGGAGAAAACACTAAGAAAAATGAAAACTAATACTCCATGAATACTCACTAACTCAAAGAAGGAGATAATTTGTAAGGCAATTTGTAGAGCTGCAGTGAGGCTCAGGAGTGATATTAGACTGTGTGGCAATCTGTGAACAAGCAGTGCCTCGCCAAGATGCTTCCTTGCTCAATACAGAACCACGCAAGATATTTTGCAAGTATTTGTGAAAACGTACTGTTGAATAAAAGCACCAGTAATTCCTTCAGAAAAGTCTATTACAAACTTGCCAAAAATTGCCTCCTGCAAGCAGCATTTGTTTTTACTTTCTTTCTGCTACCTCATTTGGACGAACAGCTTAGGAACTGGAGGAACACTAGGCCTACATTTTGGTGAATTTTTGAGCTTTGTATTTTGAAGTCAGGAGAGGATAATGTGGATTTTTCCATTTCTTCCCATTGTGATCCAATGAGAATGACATATTTCCCTCAGGGTGTGGAAAACTTTGCTTTGTGTAATAGTTCTTTTTTATTCAATGGATATGTTACTGTTGACTCCTCTAAAATTCAGATAACTTGTTTCTCTTCAAAACAAGTTGATTCTGAACACGATATTGTCCCTCTCTTCTACCTATAGAAATTTAAATAATATTTTCCTCGGCTTTCAGCAACAATCTGTCTCCTTTTAAGTCTTCATACACTTTCACATCTCACTTCATTGCAAGACAAAAACCTGGTACAGAGTAAGTCTACTATTAGAAACAGTTAGCTTAACTGTTCTGAGGAAGGTAGGATGATAGCCACAAAGCGACAGAAAATTCCAGTGAGTTCTCAGTTTCCTCAGTCTTTATTGTCATCATTACAGTTTTTCCATATTATTTGAGCTGTTTGTGAATGAAAATAATATCTGATAGAACATAAAACCTTTGAAGGCATTGGGAATTAAAGTGCTACTTGTATGGGTTTTACAGTGTGTGAACACCTATAATAGTTTTTAACTTTGGCAGTCTTCACAAATCAAAAATACTTTTCAGGGGTGTTTGTGCATGCATGTATGCATGTATATGCTAATATTTATCTATGCATACATGAAATATTTTTTGAACAAGTTGTTGTTTAAAGTTAAAGGATGCTAGCAGAATTAATGAGATCTTGCAAGACATTCATTAAATAGGAGATGATGTCTCTTTCACTTAATAACATCCACAGAAAGTCTCCAGATACTTTAGCATTTGTATTCTTGGGAACTCCTTCAAAAGTAGTGTGAAAGGGAGGTAACCTAAATGTTTTCTTTTTCCCCAACACTGTTAAGACATTTTAGCAAACAATACTTTAATGCCAGATGCATAAGCAGTCCTATAAACAGGTACCAGATTACAGGAATCCCCTCACTGAGGAAATGCCCTTAACAAATGAGTTACACGGTAATGTTCCATGTTGCTTATTTCTCACTCTCTTTTTTTTTTTTTTACTTTTTTTCCTATTAAATCCTAGATACATTCCTGTGGATAGTTCAATGACCAATTTATTGGCACCATTCTAGAGAGTTTGATAGTCCGTTGGTTAAAGCAGCTTTCTGGGAAATGTGAACTATGGATTTAAATCTCCTTAAGCTGCGTGAAGCAAGGACAAGAACATTAACAATAAACTGCTTTCCAGAAAGCACTGCTATTCCTTTGAATTGAATTCAGGATTGCCTCAAAGTACAGAGCATAGGCTGAAATGAGGTGGATTGGGGCTTCCATGGAACAGGCTAGAATTTACGTGCCACCTTGCCACTGAAGGCACCTAAATTGACTTCAACTCGGTCTGATTTCTTCATCCAGCAAGAGACCACCCAGGGTTAAAATTCCTTGTTCTGATGGACATCCAGCACACAGATTTTATACAGTATTAAAGGCCTGAGACTTATTTGTTTGTTTCTTTATAAATACATACCTGTGTTTCACACACCGCATCTGTCTTTGCAATGACTATAGAAAGGTGCATTTCCACCAGCTATATACCAAAAGGCTCATTTCTGCAATCCTCATCCAGAAAAAAAAATCTAAATAAAGCTTAAGGGTTGTTCAGCTAAGTGAAAAATAAGGCGATCTTTCATCATGATTTATTTTTAATTTACAGCTGTGTCACTGTGTTTGTATCATCCTCTAGTGACTGAATTGCTACAATAACCCCTATACAAAAGGGGTATGTCAAAATGATAAACAAGTGTAACTGTCATCCTATTTTTTGTGAGAAGCTAAGATTTTAGTTTGTTTCGTTTCTCTGTGTACTTTAATAAATATAAATAATTAATTTGGCTTTTTCTATGTTCAATTTAGATTTTCAGCTGATCAGAGAATGTAAACTATTATATTATGGTACCAGACATCTGATATGCCTGCTTCAATTAAATGCTGTAGGTAAATCAATGTAATATAGTTACATAAAACGTTAGTATTTAGTTGTCTTATTTGATTCATGAATGTATTTTCTTATTGAATGAAATTGATCTTTTTAGATTAGTTAAATATAAAATATAAAGGATAGGAGGTAGGTTGGGTTTTTAGAATGAAAAGTGGTTTTCATTTCTAATCTAGCTAATGGATTTTCTAATGGTTCAATTTCTCAATTGCTTTTGGTGACTTCTAACAAAATTTGTTTCATGTGAACATCTCTGGGTACTTGAAGGATACATGCCATGTATGCAAATACATAAACTAAATACATTTTGTTATGTTTTCAATATGCAAGTTATAGTTAATGCTTTTTGTTTCAAGGGAATATGTATTTCACCTTATAGCACTAAATATGTTAAAATGAAGGCAATATTCTTTAAAATAACATATGTTAATTGTGTCTGCTACCCTTATTTATGCTAATTAGTATCTCCCTCTAGAAGCAGTTGCAATTAAAAAAAAACAACAGCAAAGCAACAAAGCTATCTGTGGAATAAAAAGCTACTTAATGCAAATAAAACTGTCAGAATCTGGCTGTAAATAGACCTACGCTTTTATGAGTTGTTTTGACACTCTGTATTGCTATGAAAAGTGGTGTATTATAACACTAAAAGTATGAAAAGAGACAGGATAGGAACAGTACCTCTCACCTTGCAGCAAACATAGCAATTTAAATATTACCAACTATGTTAATTACGCCGGGCTTATTTCACAGTCATTACAAGTGAAGGGGCACTTTTAGAAAGTTTTCCATGTGGTCTGTTTAAGACAGCTACTTTAGGATTCACTGATCCTGTTCCTCTTCATTAGCTGTAAAAGCAATATAGGCAACTAGCTCAGATATAGATGTCTACAATATAAAACTGAGGAACTTTACCTTTTTGGCTTAGAGGTGCATTTGCATTTCAGACTCTGTATTTAAACAAGGGAAACTGTAGATACAGAGAGAAAAATGTATTGTGAATGCTGCTAATAATTTCAAATTGTTTTGAAAACCCCATTAGTGATTCTAAAGAAACTGGTATTTGCCACTGCCTCCTGACATCCTCACCACATTGTGGCTTTAGCTGTGTTGAAAGGTTCTATGATTAGTTTACTAACAGCCAGGTCTCTGATTAGGGATGGTAAAAGGGAGAAGAAGCTACCAGAAACCTTCTCAGTGTGACTTTGCTAGCAGGCAGTTAAGTGCTGATATTTATATTTGTTATTTTTTTTCATAGCTATGGGCTAAGGCTGAGTTTAGTTCCCTGTTAGAACTTTTTTTTTGATATTTTTGAAGACTATGTATTTTAGTATTTCAATAGGCATTTGACAATTTGGGAGGTGGCTGATGAACACAAATGAAGTGGAGAGCTGTGTATTGTCTGGTGACAAAAGAGCACAATAACAACTTTGAGCACAATACTGGTAGCTTGTGATGACCTGAAAAAAAGGATACTCAAAATATGCTATTCTTGGACCACCTCACTATAATTGTCTGAAAAGCCAAACAGAAGATTGTCATGGTGCTGACACATAACAGGATGTAGCAGGTCTTAAAATGCAAGGTCTGTAGATCTGGAGCTCAAATATGTGAATAATTTAGGTTGCTTTCATATTTAAATGGTAAGTTGTGATTCCATATCATACATAACAACATCAAGGAATGATTTATTACTGTAGGAAAGAAATAGAGTTCTACACGATCAAGATATTTGATGGACTTCCTCCCAGTTATCTGCCAGAAATACATGCATTTCTTCATGATGGATTGTACTGGTTCTGGCTGAGATGGAGTTAACTTTCTTCATAGCAGCTAGTATCCTGCTGTGCTTTGCATTTGTGGCTAAAGCAGTGTCAGTAACACACCAATATTTTATTAGTTTCTGAACAGTGGTAGCACAGCACTAAGACTTTATCTCCAAACCCCTGCCTCTCTCAAAAACCTGTAGACTGGGGATGGGCAACAGATTGGGAGGGGATATCCCTAGGAGAGCTGACCTAAACTAACAAAAGGGATATTCCATACCACATAATATTCATGTTCAGCAATAAAAGCTCAGCGAAAGGAGGAGGAGGGAATCTAAACTAATTGATCTGGACAGTTAGTTTCATAGTGCTTTGGTTTTTTTGTTTTGTTTTGTTTTAACTAATTTTCCTGTTTTACTCATAATATCCATAGAGATAATTTAATCTAATAAGAAAAATTGCCTACTATTAAATTCCATTTCAAATGATCTTCTCTAGTTCCATCAGCCTTGAAATTAAAGCAATAGGTAACATACAGTATATTGTTAAGCTCCAGGGATGGAAGCACATCTTCACATTAATTAAAAGTCATTTCAGCTTTCATTCAATACTTTCATTCAATAACCCCGACCCGAACATATGATGAAGAAAAAGCTAAAGAAAAGATATTTTGGTAGCAATGGAAAACAAAACAAAACAACAACAACAACAACAACAAAAACTCAAAAAAAAAGAGAGCGGTTGCAAGGGTGACACAGGTATTCTAGGATAGGTGAAGGTAACAGGACAAGCAGTTGGAGCAGCAGGGAAATGAGCGGAATACTGATAGATGTATCTAACTGATGAATATGAAAATGAGGAAATATTCACTAGGCTATAAATACATCTCAAGGTTTCAATGGATTTAAAGCATCACAATTCTCAAAGCCTGCTGTTTATTTCTGTTATAATGCTTATTCATTTTAATCATTGGTCGCTATTAGCAATGAAACAGCTGCTTGCATACCTTTCTTTCAATAAAACATAAACCCTCTATTATCCATGCTTATTCTTGGGCATAATGAAGTTTCTAGTGTCTAGGCCCCATGTTGCGGAACCTACCAATAATTTACTCAAGTTATCATTAAAAGGGAACTTCTGGCTAGGGTTGTTTGTTATTACTATGCACGGCAGTGAAAGCTGTAACACTTCTACTGTAGTGCTTGCTACATCGCTGAGTTTGCACCAGAACTGTACCAGAAACCACAAGCACCTGAATTAGGAAACATCTTTTGTGGCTTCCAAGTGTTTAAATAGGATAAAACAGTCTTCTGTCTGGAGAAGAGAAGGACATGTTATTGCAGACTTTCAGTACTTAAAGTGGGCTTGTAAGAAAGATGGGGACAGACTTTTTAGCAGAACCTGTTGTGATAGGACAAGGGCTAATTGTTTTAAACTAAAAGAATGTAGAATTAGACTAGATAGAAGGACAAAATTTTTTTACAATGAGGGTGGTGAAGTACTGGAACAGGTTGCCCAGAGAGGTGGTAGATCCCCATCCTTGGAAACATTCAAGGTTGGACAGGGCTCTGAGCAACCCGATCTAGCTGAAGATGTCCCTACTCATTGCAGGGGATGCTGGACTAGATGACCTTTAAAGGTCCCTTCCAACACAAACTGTTCTATGATTCTATGAAATTATCTGTAGTATAAATTTTTTTTAAAAATACAAATTATTAAATTGACAATAAATTTACACTTGTGTACTTGCACAATAGTTACATTCTTTTTACTTTATTTTATGTACTATTCTTGGGGAGGGGGGAGAGCCAGTTTTCAGTTAAATGCAAATTTAAGTTTTCTATGACCTATTCCAGACAATATAAATGGTAAATTCATTTTATCTAGTAATGTGCCCATGAAAGAGAATTCAAAGTATCCTGCAGTTATTTTAAAACTATGGTGCCTGGGCAAACAAAAATTCAGCCTTCATGTTTAATTGCTTTAGTGTCACCACTTTATTAAAAAACAAAGCAAACAGAAGATAGTTTACCCTTTGGACTACTTACAAGAGCAAAGATTAAATCAAAACCTGGAATATATTTAGCCGAATTTCTGCTCACATTGCATCTAATGAAGATTAAAGGAATAACAAAATGGAATATCTACTTTTATGCATTCTGACATTTCCCAGGAGAAACTACTTTTCAGCTGGCTATACTAAATGAAAGCACTTTTAGTTGCCTTCTTGAAACTGTCATTATGCAGGAAAGAATGCAACATTTCTCATAAGGAAACTAATGCCTAAGGAACTACTGCTAAAAATGGAAAATTTGTGTTCTTATCTTTAATCTGATGTTTTATGCATTTTATATCAAATACCACTACATCATTTTGAGGAGGCCCTCAAATCTGTCTCTTATTACCAGTTAATATCCTAACTAAAAAAAAAAAAAAAAATCTTTTTTCTTTCTTTGTAACCCAGTATTTGATTCTTGACCTAAATGGAAACAATTTCAACAGAAGTATGTAAATGTTTCTACTCTTCTCATACTCATGTCAAAAACCTTGTTTGTAATATTTCCTCAAGTCCTTTCTTGAAGATAACTAAGTTTTGCAGTCTATTCAGCAAAATATCTCCCAACTCTATCACTGGCATCATACAGGTAGTTCTTGGCATGTTCAGCAGCACATATTTAGGTCTTCCTAGAAATTTAATTTTGTCAAAGATTAAGCTGTGCTTCAGTCAGAATTACCATGTTTTAAAATTTTCACATTATCTTCAAAATAAGAAGAATGGTTTACAGCTTCAGAATAAAGGTCAACTGAGCTCAAGACTTCTTCTCGAAAAGTGAAAAGTGATTTTTTTCTCTGAAAGTGAACAAGAAGTAAACACATTGCTCATGAATACTTCCTGGGCCTTTTCAGCTGTCTTTAGCTCTGGGAATTCCCTGAACCTAATGTGTGATGTCTATTCAATTACTCTTAACTGGTCTGTCTTATAAATTCTTTTATAGTTTCAGCCCTTGAACTTGTGCAAATTTTGCATCAGTAATATCTTTTTGCAACTTGGATGTCACCAAAGACATTCCTTGATATGTTTGTGAAAAGATATATGCTTTTTTTTATTCTGAATTTTCCTCTTCCTATTTAAATTCATGGACCTTTTTTCTGGGTTTGGAACAGACGGTGAAGATCCATTCTGTTCGTGTCACACAATTTCACAGACTTCTACCATATCCATTTTAAGTCATATCTTTCTCAATCTGAAGACCTCCAGCATGCTTAGTCATTCATCATATGAAACTACGTTATAACTTTGAGATAGGAAAATCCCACCAAAAAAAAAAAAAAAAAAAAAAAAACCCAAAANCACAAAAAAAAAAAAAAAAAAAAGACTAAACCCAAAATCTAACCAAACAAGCCAGCATACTATATGATGTGGGCAATGCATGGATTTGTCAGGAGCATACAGATATTTTTCTATTTTTTAGCATTTTGGTTTTATTCCTTTCCCTGTAATTTCTTTTTTGTTGTTTTTTTCAACCTCTACCAAAATATGACATTTTCATAAACTATCATAATTCCGTCTTACTGCTCCTGTCTGGCAGCAGTTAGATCAGAGTCCATCATTTTATATGTGACACTGGGATTGTTTTTCAGCAGGTATATAATTTTTATTTACACTGAATTTCTTTGGCAATTTTTCTTCTTGGTCACTCAGTCTTATAATGTCCTTCACAGTTCTTCCACAAGTGTGCTATCATTGCTATCTTGAATAGTCCTGTGTGATCAGCAGTATTTCTTATCTCTGTTTGCATTTCTTTTTCCCACATCACTTGTCAATATCTTAAAGAGCACAAGTCATCACATAGACCCCACAGAATTCTGCCAGGGATCATTCTACATTGTAAAAACTAATAATTTACTCCTTGCATGTTACCTGTCTTATAACTAATTATTTATCCATGCAAGTACTTGTCCTTTTGTCCCATGCTGTCTTAACTTCCCTAAAAGCTCTATGTGAGAGGCTTGTTAAAAGCCTTTGTAAACCCAAGTGTATCTTGTCCCTGGATTATCCTTACGTGAGTTTGTTTCTCGTTCAGACTAATAGCAGTTATGTGTCCAAGTCTTTTAACAGAGGAGTCCCTTTGCAAGTCTGAACCCAAAAGCTTTTCCATTGCTTTAAAAAGCACTGTTTTTTTAGAATGTACTCTACTACAGACAAAGTCACTGCACTGAAGATATGTATAAATGTCAAAAGTTTTGTCAATATTTAATCAGAGATCTGAATTAAACATGATTTTCTCAACAGAATCTCGTCTTCATAAGTGGCAGCTAATACAGATAACGTATTCCTTGTAAATGCCTCCCTTAAAAAAGTCTATTTACTGTCAGACTAGAAACTTAAGGGACTCAAACTGAAGGTTTCCAAGTGGGAGCTAATGAAATACTTTTTCTTTTATGTTAAATTAGATGTCAGTAAAATATTAGTTAAATTAGATGTCAGTAAAATATTAGTTGTATATGACACAGAAACATAGTTTAAGCCCATTTCAAAAATGCAACACCATTTCTGGAAAGAGTTAAAGCAACACCCAAGTCTTCTTTAACTGATGCCAAATGAGAGTACACGTCAGTCATAAAACACAAGCAGCAGGAATCCTCATCAAGGCTGTCAGGTTTCCAAGACTAACAGGGCTCCCATGCTGGTTGATGAGACCAAAGAACTCACGTTAAAAAGATTTGTGATCTTCTGTACAACAAGAGCAACAACAAATTGCTACTACCCTCTGTAATGACAACCAAATATATAAGGTTTTAGTATAACTACACAAGCAGAGAAAGTCCCATATCAAATATTGGACTTGAGAGTTACTAAAGCCTAAGACAGCGACTCTTTCTATGTCTCTGTGGGGAGAGAGATAAGTTCCCTAAAGCATATAAAAATTACTGTCAGACATTATCTGTCTTTAACTTCAGATTTGTTAGAAAATAGTTTCCAGTCCCATGTAAAATCAGATAACAGATCTCAACCATAGGGAAAAGAAAAAAAAAGCATAATAGAGGCTGCAATGCCAGGAACACAGTCAGCAAAGTGACTTACCACACAGATACGATGAAAGTGTGTTATAACTTCCACTATGAGCAATTCTATGAATCTTTAATTTCCTCTACTATCTCAGGGCCAGTTCTGCAAATGCTTTATCATGAGAAAAGTCCTGGAGTTAAATGAGATTACTCACAAGGGTAAGGCAAAAGAGTAGTCTGGTACAGCTTATAAAATCAAGCTACAAATGCTGAAGAGATTTAGCTTTTGAGTTCTTTTGATCATGTACATCCATTTTTTCCTTCTTTCTTCAAAAAAAAATTACAACTTGAAAAACAACCACAACAAAGTATTTCCATTAAGTCAAATACTTCCCTGTTAAAAAAAGAAAAGAAAAAAAAAAAGAAAAAAAAAGGAGATATATTCAACAAGGAACATAAAAACAATAATTTGATTTCTACAGGAGTTGCAGTGATGATTAATAAATTATTTAATTTCAAATAAGAAATGTTAACAAACAAATTAAGCAAGTTGCTATGTCTTTAAACAATTAAAGAGGTCACTGAGAAAACAATATAATTTTTTAATTGATTACCTAATCAAAATAGCTGTTAAGAAAAGGAAACTGCCAATATGAAGTTATTTATCTATTCAGCTTTATAAATGTTTGTCTTATTTTTCAGTAACTGGGGAGCTTTCATTCAGATTTATGTATTTTATGATGGCTCAGCCATGAAAAGAGAAATGTCTGAAAATGTCATTATGATTTTAAGAGCTTAACTTTCCAAATATGATTAACTGCTATTTTTAATTTTGTTTTTTTTGGGTTGTTTTGTTTTTGTTTTTTTTTTTTTTTTTTTTTTTTTTGCAATGGATTCTAAAATACTTACCAAATTTAATGTTGTGTTTTCTGAAAGCTTTAAACTTAATGAAATAATTTTCTTACTATTAAGGGGCAGTCTAATTACAAGGAGTAGTACATATGCATTACTTTACTAATATAGCTGTATATTTAACACTCCTTAACTCACTGGTGACACTGCAGGAAATACTAGTTTATAGTGTAACAAAGGCAAAACCACTATTGAAATGTTAATCTGAGTAATTATAGAGCTATACAATAGAAATTTTTGTTTGTTCCTGTTAGGAGCTAGGTTTATTAGCCTGTTATGAAAATAGACTCATCTCTTGCCTTGTCAGTCCTAGAAAAGAAAGCGAACTTTTATTCTCCCTCCCAAGTATTTGCTGTCTCATGCTGACTTTAATTTATTTCAATTTAAAACAAAATTTATTGTAGAATAGGGAGAAGAGGGAATGGTGAAGTGAAATCACTACAGTGAAGTAATGAAAAAATCCAGTGCTCCAGAATTGAGTAGGTAAACTTACCTGAACTGCAAGTTAATCAAGATTTCATGTTAGTTTGAACCTTTCTGACGAGCATGTAAGAAAAATAAAGAAAAATAAACAGGAAACATATGAAAATGAGTAGGACTAAATCTTTTTATTTTTCTTTCTTGCTTTTTTTTTTACATCTCAAGAAAAATAACTTTCTTGTGTTATAAAGAATTTTATTTGTTGCTGTATACCAAGGTTTTTTTCATATTTCACTCTATCTAGAAACGTGATGTTAGGAATGGAGGTTGATTGATTCTCTTTCCTGAAAAAGATGCCATTATCTGCAACGTACTCTATCCCGTTCCTTTATGACAAATAGTGTTTAATACACTGTAACTATTCATTATATTCTGTAGCTAAGCAATTTGACTGTGAATAATTAAAGTCATATTTGTGAGACTCTAGGATATGCAATTCATAGATCTGACTGAATGTTGTTCACATTCAACATCAGCTGATTACATGAAATTTTCTATCCAGTGTGGTAACTAACTTCACATCAAAGTGATTTCAAATGAATTAGGATTATATCAAAGACAGTCATCTGTTTTTTCCTTCTGTTCTGGAGATCTGCAAGTCTATCAACTGCTTAACACAATTGGAGAGTTGACTGTTGACTACAGACATGTGCAGCGCTTGTTCTCATAAAGATTTCAAACTCTTCTGTTTCAGCTATAATGGGTCAAATCTCTTTCAAAAATATAGATTTATAATTAAGTAAGCATAGACTATGAACACAATTTTAGCTAAGGAATGGACTGTCCTGTCATCCTTATTAAGGCTATGTACTTATTTCACATATATATTTCATATATATACTTCAGTTGTTTACATCACTATTTCGTTGAAGAATCTTATTATCTATCAACACATAAAGAAATCAACACATTCTGGTGAGAGGAAACAGATATTCTCTGATCTAGAATCTTTTAAGAATTGAGGTGTGGTAATTCAGTATCAAACTCATGGCAATACAGCATGATTCCAAAATAGCCACCATTCCTCCACAAAGAAAAGAAGGGAGAAGCAGTGATGTGGGTAATTCTAGCTCAGTATGCATGGTTTTAAAATAAAAAGGCTTGTCTTTTATAAAGTCAAACTGAATTGAATCTTAGGGTAAAAAAGATGGATTTTTATTAAATTAGTTCCCTGGAGTAGAAGGAGGAAAAGAGAGGTAACTGCTTTATAGGAAGAAGAGCTATTTTAACTTTAAAAGATTGTTGTCTTGGAAGGAAATGGACATGAACAGACCATAAATAAAATTTAGCCCAGAATAAAGAACTGGTACAGAACTGAATTTCTTGAAAAACTATGAAAAATTAGTGGAGATAAAAAGATACATTTTTAAAATACAACTAAATAATAAGCATGTAACATCACCATGACAGAAAGAGTCTGGGTGTGATCCAAAATCTTCCTTCAAGTGCTGTATCCTGTGTTCTTCTAGAAGACTATACAAACTATAAGAAGATGTGGACAAAAGCTAGGGGATACATGTCAGGTATCACATCTATATGGCAAATCTATGTTAAAGAATATATACTTTATGTTAGTTATCATAGGAAATTATATCACTCATACATATTTTCAACTCATAAACCACATTCAACTACTTTAATTCGTGTTTATATTTTAATTGGTTTGAATATTGTTGGGTTTCTCCAGACATGGGAGGCTTGCTGAGTTTTTCTGATTATTTAGTTTATTTTTTCTCTTACAAAAGCTAAAAAATAAAACAACAAAAGGTCAAGAAATTCCCCTGCTACCTCCTGCTTTTCACTTTTCAAAATATACTGGAGCATCTCAAAGCTAGTGCTTACTTGTAAATCAGTCTTTTGAAGTGTTCATAAATGGACGATAATAACTCTAACTTGCTGGAAGCAGAGTTTTCTTTTTGCTTGTAGAAGCTTCTCTGGGAGTATTCCCCAAGAAGTTTCTTATGCTTAAAAGCTTCAAGACAGACATTTTCATGTCAACTTTTGTGGCACGTAGTGACAAATCACTGTAGTGATGATTTGTTTCATTCATTGCTATCATCAGTTCTAAAAGAACTTACTATTGCTGGCTGTTTTTCAGACTGCTTAAATGTCTGCTGACAGTCAAAGAAAATACTTCTGTTATGTTGCTTTTGTTTATTTAAAGGAAGGTGGGTTTTCCTAGTTCTATTCTGATACTTCTGATCAACAGTGGTTAAATACTCAGTTTTCAAGTATGTTGACTTCTGTTCCTTCAAGATGAGCAGTAATAGATAAGCAGTACTTCCTCTATTTTGGATATTGAAGAAAAAGATATCCTTTTCCAGACCTGAACAATTGAAGACTGCTCATGTATTCTTTTTTCTTCATTTCCACATGGGTCAATATTTGAACCACTAAACCCCAGGGGAATTTTATTCAGTGGAAATTACAGTCCAGGGACACAGGTGGAGGAGGAGAGCAAAAGAGAGGAGCTAATAATATCCAATTATTTTTAAAAAAAATTACCTAAAATATCTAGACATAATCTTAAGAAAAATGCATGAACCATGAAATAGGATGTATTAGCATATACATAATAGGCAAATTTCATTACAGCAATCTTGTGATAATGTAACTGTAAACAGGATTCTGGACACTGAGATCACAGAATCACAGAATGGTCAGGGTTGGAAGGAACCTCTGGAGATCATCTAGTCCACTCCCCTTGCCAAGGCAGGGTCACCTACATCAGGTTGCAGAGGAACGCATCCAGGAGGATTTTAAATGTCTCCAGTGTGGGAGATTCCACAACCTCTCTGGGCACCCTGTTCCAGTGCTCTGCCACTCTCAATGTAAAGAAGTCCCTCCTCACGTTTGGATGGAACTTCCTATGCTCAAGTTTGTGCCCGTTACCTCTTGTTCTGTCACTGGGCACCACAGAAAGAAGACTCTTCCCATCTACCTGGTACTCTCCCTTTAAGTATTTTTAAGTATTGATAAGATCCCCCCTCGGTCTTCTTTCCTCTAGACTAAAAAGACCCAAGTGCCTAAGCCTTTCCTTATAAGAAAGATGATCCAATCCCCTAATCATCTTTGTAGTCCTTTGCTGGACTCTCTCCAACAGTTCCCTGTCCCTCTTGAACTGGGGAGCGCAGAATTGGACAAAATACTCCAGATGCGGCCTCACCAGGGCAGAATAGAAGGGAAGGATGACCTCCCATTACCTGCTGGCCATGCTCTTTTTAATGCACCCTAGGATACCATCGGCCTTCTTGGCCACCAGGGTACATTACTGGCTCATGCTCATCCTGTTCTCCACCAGGACTCCCAGGTCCCTTTCCACAGAGCTGCTCTCCAGCAGGACAGCCCCTAACCTGTACAAATGCATGGGGTTATTCCTCCCCAGGTGCAGGACCCTACACTTGCCCTTGTTGAATTTCATTAGGTTCCTCTCCACCCACCTCTCTAGCTTGTTCAGGTCATGCTGTATGGCGGCACAGCCTTCCAACATGTCAGCCACCCCTCCCAGTTTTATGTCACCAGTAAACTTGCTTATGGTACACTCTATCCCTTCGTCCAGGTCATTGATGAATATATGGAACAGGACTGGACCCAGTACTGTCCCCTGAGGAACACCACTTGTTACTGACCTCTAACTGGACTCTGCACCGTTAACCACATCTGTCTGAGCTATATCTGTCAGCCGCTGTTCAATCCACCCCACTGTCCGTTCATCTAACCCACACTTCCTAAGCTTGCCTGTGAGGATGATGTGGGAGACAGTGTTGAAAACCTTGCTGAAGTCAAGTGAGGTGCCCAGAACGAGATTTTTCCATCATCTTTCCAGGGATGGAGATGAGGCTGAGCAGCCTGTAGTTTCCTGGATCATCCCTCTTGCCCTTTTTGAAGACTGGAGTGACAGTGGCTTTCCTCCAGTCCTCAGGCACCTCACCTGATCTCCAGGACCTTTCAAAGATGATGCAGAGTGGCCCAGCAATGACTTCCGCCAGCTCCCTCAGCACTCGTGGGTGCATCCTATCAGGCCCCGTGGACTTGTCAATATCCAGTTTACCTAACTGATCTCTAACTTGTTCTTCTTCAGCTGATGGAAAGTCTGCCTTCCTCCACACTTCCTCTGTTACCTGCAAAGTCTGGGACTCCTGAGGGCTGGCCCAAGCAGTGAAGACAGAAGCAAAGAAGGCATTCAGCAACTCTGCCTCCTCTGCATCATCTGTCACCATGGCACCTGTCTCGTTCAACAGCAGGCTCACATTTTCCCTAGTTTTCCTTTTGCCTCCTATATACTTCAAGAAACCCTCCCTCTTGACCTTGACATCAGTCGCCAGGTTCAATTCCAAGGCTGCCTTGGCTTTCCTCCTTTCATCCCTGCATGCCCTGACAGCATTCTTATACTCTTCCCAAGCGGTCAGCTCCTTCTTCCACATACTGTGACCTCCCTTCTTCCACCTGAGCCTTTTCAGAAGCTCCCTGCTCAGCCACGCAGCTCTCCTGCTTCCCTTGCCTGATTTCTTGCTCTTAGGGATGCACCGACCCTGAGTTCGGAGGAAGCAATGCTTAAATATCAACCAGCTCTCTTGAGGCCCCCTACCCTCTAAAGCCCTCTCCCATGGGATTTCTCCAAGCAATTCCTTGAACAGATCAAAGTTAGCTCTCCTGAAGTTTAAGGTTTCAACCCCACTTGTCATTTTGTGCATACTGCACTTAATCCTAAACTCTGTCTTCTCATGATCACTGCAGACAAGTCTGCCCCCAACCTTAACATCCTCCACCAGTCCCTCTTTTTTTTCTTTTTCAGTACTAGGTCCAGTAGTACACCTCTCTTTGTTGGCTCCTCCACCACCTGAGTCAAAAAGTTATCCTCAATGCACTGGACTGTACATGCCTAGCTGTGTAGTCTTCCCAGCAGATATCAGGGTAGTTGAAGTCCCCCATGAGAACCAAACCCTGNCACTCACAACAGTGTCTCTCATGTTACCCTGCCCCTTGATCCTTACCCACAAGCTCTCAACTTGCTCTTCATCCTTCCTCCAGTTGCTGTCTCACATAAAGAGCAACTCCACCACCTCGCCCCACTGGCCTATCTTTCCTAAAGAGAACATAGCCCTCCATGACAGCCTTCTAGTCATGTGAGCTATCCCACCATGTCTCAGTAATTGCAATGAGATCATGGCCCTGTGACGGCACACAGATCTCTAACTCCTCTTGTTTGTTCCCTGTGCTGAGCGATTGGTGTATAGGCATTTCAGAGAGGCCAATGAGTGTGCAGTTTTTGCCCTAGAGGGGTGATGGGCCTTCTGATTCTCAAAAATACTAGCAGTCTGCCCCACAAGTGCTGAGCTACTACACCTGGGCACCTCTCTAGCAAGCCCAGTCACATCCCCATCCCCCTTCGAATCTATTTTAAAGCTCTCTCAATGAGCCCTGCTAACTCTAGTCCTAGAACCCTTTTCCTTCTGCGAGGGAATTATCTGTATACGAGATGATTATCTGTATACTCTGGGCCAGGTTCTGTTATTCATGATCGTACTGATCTTCATCATATTGTACTTCAAATATTGCTATCTAAAATTAGGTTTCTTTAAAAATGGATGATATTACTTAAGGAGCAGCTTCTTCTAGCCTAAACAGTAATTTAAGTGGATTATAGGCTTTAAAATCTTGAGTGACTCTTATTAACCCATTTTGAAGAATTACCTTAGCTCTAAAGCTGGCTAGAAGAGGCCTCTACGAGAAAAAAGAATTACCAGTCTAGATCTCCTGATACTTGGCTTTGATTGCTGTCCTCTAGATCTCTGACTTCCAAACACAATAGTTCAGCTTCAGAAGGCAAGTTAAAGGACGTTCATTCTCAAGCTGTCATATCAAAAATCCAGACCAATATAGCAGTCTTTGACAGTCAGACCAGACAAAACTATGCAAGAGGTATCACAAACTGGCTGTTAGCATTCACTTTTTAGCTGAAAGAGGAAACCAGCTACATAGATGGTCTAAGAGCTATGTTTGAAAATACCTTGGTTATTTCCTGATTTAAACACAGAAATGGCTACCTACATCTAAGCTTATTGTTCAAACACTACTCAAATGTGTCATCTAAGCATAGCCTAATAAATGCCTACTGGCCATCTTGTCAAAGACCAGGTGTCAATACATAAGCTGTCTGACTGTATAAAACTGTTATACTCTGTTTTACCGCGTAACTGCAGGCATATGAGAGAATAAATTTTTAGATAAACACTACTTTCTTTTCTGTATCAGATTTCAAAGACCTTTGAGAATTATTTAGCTATTAAAGTAGTGGAAGACAGACACTTTTTTAAGACATATGAGACCTGAGGGCAATATAATTCCATGGCCTACTGAAACACTAAACGTATAGAAGCCTTAAATTACAAACATGTTTTCTTTTTAAGTGTCACACTGAAAACGAGCATCTCACTCCTGTCCTGAGCCAGCAGCAAGTGTCATGTATCATGAGAGCATTTTCACTTCCAGTGAACCAAAATCTGAACAATTAGATACAACTTGAAGTACTCTCTGTCTTCAGAGAGGGTATTATATTTATAGATATGCAGTGTTACTATATTCCACATAAATCAGGATTACATTGCCATAATCTTGATTTTATATGAAGTATAGTTTCAGGCAAGAGTCACATGCTTGGGACTTATTGATGACACCATCAGCTGCACTGGGCAAAGGTGCACAGACATGAAATAATTTCCACTGGTGCAGAATCTAATTCTTTATTTATTCACAGATGATGTACTTTACCTATTGTTATACTTTATTTCTTCATTTTTACTGCTTTTTTTCATCATTTACTGTTTGCTGTGAGTTACATGAATTTTTTTGAGAAGACTGAAATGAGATATTAATCTTTAAAAAGCTTAACTAAAAAGGAATATATTAATAAATAAGTGCTTTGCAAGTAAATGCAAAATCAATTATGTCCTCCAGTTAAATCTAAGTACCTAATTATATTGAAAAAAAGCGTTTAAGTACAATTATATGTCCAGCATACCATGCAGTTTTATACATGCCACAAAAACACAAAACTTCTGCATTTTCTAGATATTTTAGTAACACTGTGATCTCAAATTAACTGCTTAATATAAAAAATTACTTGAATCATAGTTTACTAAAAATATTGAAGACAGTCTTACCTTTCCAGCTTTATTGTTATTCAAAACCATCACGATAGTGAACGTAGATTCTTACAATCAATTCAAGGTTTTCTCAGGAAAACAGTGCTCTAATTGATCACTTTCATATACTACTTTTGTTTCTAAGCAGACATAGCTCCTGAAGCTTTGCTTCTTTCAAATGTATGTGGCACAGAGTTGCTAATTATTGCATGTCTCTACAGTATCCTGGATATGTTATCCAAGTGTTTCTTACCAGATTCCTCTTCACATCTGGGAGCAGATTAAACTTCAGGAGGGCTAACTTTGATCGTTTTAAGGAAT
>VZSZ01009248.1:0-32226 GCA_013398815.1 Ibidorhyncha struthersii
TTTGTCTATACTACACTTAATCCTGAACTCTAGCTTCTCACCCGTATGTTCTGTGTAATTGCACTGATGTAAAGAAAGCTTTTTAACTTGCAGGACACTGCACTCCATGTGACTAGTGACACATCAGCTGTGACACACTGAGTTCTTTTAAATGTCATGGATCTCAGCAGTTTTCAGTAATGTTTAAATTACATATAAATTCACCCCCACTGCTCCCTGGATTGATCTCCTGTGAGGCTGGAAGTACTGAAGGTTGGAGGACATAAGAGAAATTGGTGTCTCAATGCCTCGTAACTGTTTTCATCATCTGAGTATTCCAGTATCCTTCAGTAGCTCTGTGAATGTGCAGCACCTAGGAGGGGAGTAGATAGGATTGCAGTGTGAAGAGGACAGGAAAGCAGTTGGAACAGGATGAAAGCAGGATCAAGTGGGAAAAAAAGAGAGAAACAAAATTCCACTGAACATTTATATGCATACCATCGACCTTCTGTACACTAGATGGGATTGGTGACTTCCCCTTCTTCTGGTGACAGTATCAGCTGCAGTCCCTCTGCTAGGAAGTTACCTGTATGACTGCTGGGGGTGGTAAGATGGAGAGTGTATCCAAGGGATAGACTGTTCGCCCGTGGCTGCAGTACCAGTAGGGCATCACAGCTGTTGTCATACAGATCTGAATCACAGCATACTACAGAGGAGGACTGCTTTAGTCCTAGAACTGAGAGACTCACCATCTGCACAAGACTCAAAAACCCCAAATCTGCTAAATCACGGGGACTAGGAGGAGCAGTTTATAGAGAGGCTTTATACACACTGCAGCCCTGATTTAGTTCTGGGAGTGTCTTTCTAAAAGCACGCTGTGTCAGTTGTGAATGAGCTGACCGTGTATTTCATGGGATACTGCTCTATTTTTGTACCTTACAGCAGGGAAAAACAGTGTGCTCAGGTGCCAAGTGTTGTCTGCCCAGGTATCTTGTCCGTTTCCAATCTTCTCCCATATTTTTCATCTGTTTTTTCATACCTGTCATTTTTGGTTTCCCTTTTCTTCCTCACCTTTCCTAGTGGAGAAGTTTGGATAAACTGGAGTCCTGTGTCATCTATAGCAAAAATTGCTTGCATTGGAATATTCTAGTTCTGTGAAGAACATATGTACATAATTTTTTGAGTGCACATTAACTCTTGATTCCATCAGGAACAAGAGAGTGTGATTTGCAGCAAGCTTTTAATTGTGCTGTTTTTTCATGTGATAATTCTTCTTTTAAAACTGCAAGCACTTATTTCAAAGGACCTTTTGATAATGAAGATTGAATTGTGTCAGGGTAACCAGCTGTGGTGCACAGTTAGGAATAAGAAGGTGTTTAATAGGGAAGAACTCTAATGCACAGACTTCACAGGAAGGAGACTTAAAACTTCAATTTTTATTAGCACCAAATATCAAGCAAGTTCCATGACAACAAGCTGTACTTCCAAGCTGGTAAGTTATTTTGTTTAGGGAAAGTGAGTTGGTAATTACATGACACATCGATTCAGTCTATGAACTCTTGTGTTTGCATTTGCAAATCCGTAATTCCTTCAGTTGTGCACAGGTCCCAGTTCACAATTTCTGTTATTCCCCCAAAAGTAGTATTTTCAACCATGAGGTTTCGAGGCATCTCTGTTATTGAGAGACCCAAGTAGCATAACTTAGCAGCTCACATAGAAGCACCTCTGGCTTCTAGGGCAAAATATGCCAGTTTCTCTTTCTAACACACTTGTCTGTCCAATTCCTGCAGCTGAGCTCATAGCGTGAAGAATTTTTCTATATAGCTTCACTTGTAGCTATATGCAGCCTCACTATTTGACTAATGCCAACATGACTTTCAAATGAAATTAATACAGGTGCAAAGACAGTGGCTGTTGGTGGGGAAGGAGGAAGGCTATGTGGTGTTCTGAGGATTATAAAGAAGCTTTTAGTGAGTTTGACTGTCATAAGCAATCTGTTATAGGCTCATAGAGTGAGAGGAGGCGTTCCAAGAAAGCACTAGAAGCAGCACCATGCTAAAGTGCTCTTTTCCTGGAGTACTTGCAAATGCTTCATCTTAATTGAGTCTGTAAACAGTTTTATCTCCCTTGGGGGGAGGCTTCCGTTCCTTCAGAAATGACAGCCTGAAAATGAGAGAACTGAGAATTGCATATTTTATTTTTTTTTTGGTAGAAGTTATCTTGGACAGTTAGTCTGCCACAGTACAAAATGTGGGGATGCATGTGCTGCTCCGGTCACATCAATAGTGTGTGGATGCACGTGAGCATTTCAAAAGAACAGCAATGGCAACATTTCTAGGCTGAGACATTTTTTAGCTCAATATTCTGGGTGCTTGCTATCCAAGCTGATATAATACCAGAATCAGTTAATTGCATCTGTGGATGATACAATAACACTGAGTGAGTTTCCAAGGTAAATTGGGTTAAAAGAAAAAAAAAAATCCCCACAGCATTAGTCTCTCTGAAGAATGCTAAACAACTAGTGACAGTACTGCTTGGTAACAGTGCTCATCTAGCAATTTGCAGGTTTGCACTGAGGAACTGACGACGCTGAAAATAATTCAGATTTAGTTACTAGTTAGGTCCACGGCTAGGCTGACATGAATTACTTGGTTAGAGTACTCACTTTTCTTTGTTACATAGGGACTATGGTCTCCTAACTCCGTGTCAAACCTGAACTTCATAAAGCCATGTAAGATGGCTATCCTTGAGCACTTAAAGTTACAAAACACAAATAACTGAATCCTCTCTGCATTTGACAGACTGGGACCTTGATTAACCAGGTATTCTTGTGTGTAGAACAGCAGATTTAAATGGTACAGTAGAGCTGTGAAGGGCTGGAGCAGTGATGGGCCTAAGCTTTACAGCCAAGGAAGGGTATTTGTGGAGGAGGGAAATGATGAGGTGCATCAGAATAGACTTTCACAAACCAGTTCCTGAAATCCCTTTATGTCTACAGTAATTTTTAGTATCTTCAGGTTGAATGCTTTACACCTGAAACTCTTGTCACTGTCCATATGGAAAAATAAGCACATAGGCAATACACATTAACAGTTGGTTTTTGTGCTGTACTTTGTTTTATATAGATTTAATTATATACAGTTATGTATTTTACCTTGTTGGCTGTGATTTGAACTTTATTCTGTAATAGCAATGCCATGGGAATGTAGGGGGAGGCTTATAGTGGATAAGGATCCCATCATTTCAAGTTATTCTTGTAACCACAAGTACAAGGAAGGCTCTGTTAAGCAATTCTGTTGTAACAAAATGTTCTGCCTAAACAATTTCTGCATAAAAGATACCAGGGAGTTGGTGGAGAAACCAGTTTAACTGATCAGCCATTTCTTCATTAAAAAATGCAAGATGGTTTATAGGCCCTCTATGTAGCTCTGGTGTAGATTTAGACCTGAATGCTTTCTGGCTGTGGGAGGGAAGAATGTAAACTAAGCTGTTCTTACAGATCAACAAACCCCATGATTTCAACTGAACAGAACAACATACACTATTTCTACAGGAAAACAGGTTGGGGGGCGGGGGAGCAAGGCCTAGGGTGAAAAGACCTACATAGGCAACTGGTGGGATTTCAGAAAAACAGCCTTTCAAATTGCACTCACTAGGCAAGTTAATAATGATCGATTCTTTATTTATTTGGGGGGTTTTAACATGGTTTCATAGGCTACCCTTAAGTCTCTTTGAAAATTACTGCCATGCAGACAGAAAGTACTTTGTATTACACAGCCAGTATAATCAGCTAAGGTGGATATTCCCAGGTTGTGTTAAGTACATTTGAGAAAAATAGCAAGGTGTCAGCTGAAATACTAGGCTAGTTGATGATTAAAATAGAAACACCTCTGTCTATACCAACATGTCGTTCAAAAAGCAAAGACAACTGAACTAGGATAGCTGCTGGGGGAAGGTACACTGGGCTTAGGGTTTTTTTTAAACAACGGGATCTTGAAAATCAATAGTGTACTCTATTACCCAGGTTTAAGCTTTAGTGGAAAGACAAATTAGGCTGTAAAGTTAATACAGTGGCTCTGTGCCCATATATTTCTGTAAGAATCATTAAGTTAGCATTCCTGAAGTACAGAACCAATGGTGAATAAATAAAATTGAATGGCAACATGTTAAAGTCCATATAAGAAGAGTTCTTTTAAATGTACACAGCATGCTAAAATTGTGAAATTCACTGCAACAATGTAAGACTGAAGTGGGAAGTTTCACAAAGTCAGAAACAGATTAAAGATAGATGTGGTTAATGAGACCATCTAGTGATACAGTTAATGAGCTAAAGAAAATTCAATTAATATAAACGTGCCTACTGAATTGAGGGAGTTGTAAGAAACTTCCACCAACGGTTTGTGTTAGCTTTTATGAGGTTTCCTGCAACAACCTCTAAAACCTCCAGGTCTCCACTTTCAGACCGTGTCTACCCTTACACTTTCAATAATATGTCTGTGGTGGTGTACAGAATGGACTCAGTTTAGAGGCAATTTCACTTGTGAAGCTATTTGACCTGCAGGGTACAATAAATTGTATTGAAAAGGGCAGTGTTACAACATGACTGCAGACAAGATACCTGGCTAACCAAACCTTTTTCTGGTCTGACATAGTAGGAGTTCCTAATTATTCCATTTTAACATGGTCTGGTATTAATTTTCTGTCTTTCTACATAATTTCTGAATCTAAGCAACTACCTCAGAAAAAGAGGTCATTTTGTTTAAAATTTATCAGTAACAGAAAAGTTTTAAGGAGAAAATAATTGGGTTTGGGTCTAAGTATTTTGTTACACTGTAAACCTGACACCCCAGTATTTTCTGGATTGTTACCAATTATCATATAATTTCAGGTTGCCCTTAAGAGGAAACAGAAAGGAGTGTAAGTTTACCTGGGAATGGGTAAGCCACTTAAATAACAATTTAAAAAAATATATCTGTAAGGAAGGATAGGTCAAATCAAAGATAGGTAATGAGAAATGACAAAAAAAGTATGCTGTGTATTTTATTTTTTTTTTTTTTATTGCATACACCGTGTGTGTGCACTCACGCACACACCTCTGGGTATGTATATATTCACTGTATAGCTTGTAGTGTAGTTGATTATAAAGAACACAAAAGACGTTCTGTTGTAAACTTTAAAGAATATTTAATAACTTTTAAAAAATAAAATGTATATTTTAAATTTTGTTCCTCATATGAATGCACAAAAATGTATCACTGTAGTTGCAGCGACAAAATGCAGAGAACTGAGGAGACCTGCCCACTGTGGTAAAATACCAGTAACAATCTAGGAGAATTCACAATGGAATCCAAACAGAATTCCCCATGGCCAGTCCTGACTTGTTTTCTTACTGTGAATTATCTAAAACTTGGTATCTATGAAGATCATTCACACTTAGCAAGAATCCTTGCAGATAAAGTTAATAGGATCTGTTTTTAAAATAAATGCCACAATCAACTGCTGGTTTTTGTTGCTTACCTTTGGTGCCACATTTATAGCACAACAATGGACCTAAGGGGTAAGTGAATGGCTTCAACTTTCTCCGTGCTACCAACTTCTTGGTCTATCTATGAATGGGGGAAGAGGCAGCCGGAAGCCACGTACACTGAAAGATGGAGCCAGTTCTTAATTAGTTTGTAAGAAGTGAGGGGGTTGAGTGGATTCCCTTAGCAGCCATATTGCTGATGCAAGATAAAATACTTTTACAGCTTCTGTGCAGTTCCTTCCTCTCCATAAATCATACAATGCTGCATTCAAATGACAGTTATTAAATGGAAGAACAGACCTTTACAAGTTTATATTATTTGAGGGGGAGGAACAAAGAAGTATTCATAGAACAGAAACTGGAGTGAATTTCAGTGATTGTGCACTATAAGATGTGGAGCTGAATAAATGTTGTACAAGCAGTAAGATTTGGCTGCTACTGACAGTTAGTGTACAGGAAAATAAACCATATTCTATTAAATATATATATGCATATATATAAATTGTGAAGATGAAAAGCCAGAAGTATATTGTACTGAATCTACAAGCTAAATCCTGATGTTGCTGAATTCAGTAGGTCCAGCCGTGTGCCCTGTGCCTTTATATCTTGTTATTAAGCAGAAAGAACAATGAGTATAAATTCCTTCAATCAATATAAATCCTTCAATGTCTTTGCCTGTGGTTCTGTCTTTAATTTAAATGTATCGAGTCCTCCTTCATGTTTAAAGATAAGAAGTGAAAATAATAACAAAGACTTTACTAAAAGTGTCAAAACACTAATGGAAGCAATTGGAATGACTTCTGTGTTGCTCTGCAGCCTTTTAAATGGGTATCATGTACTACAGAGTATTTATAATCAAACCAGTTCAACATGAAATTTTGTGGATAATATTGTTTTTTCAAATACTCTGACCTCATTAGCAGAGAAAGTATGCAATGATTTTAAAAGGAAAATATGGTAAGTCTGAGGCTTGTTATATGCAGTATGTTCAGAGGTTTGAAATTGGATTGTGCTCATAATGCTTTAAGCACCATAACATGTTTGGCCTGTATGAAGAGAGTTAATAATATCAAATATAGGAAATACTCCAGTTCAAATTATAAACAAGTTGCAGTAGCAGTTAGCAGTATAAGGGTAGTGTTTAAAAAAAAAAAAAAAAAGAATTATTAGTAGCAACTTGTGGTCTGGGTTTGTTTGGTTGGTTTTTTCTTTTTTTTTTTCTGTTTCTTTTCAGCTGTTAGTGCCGTATGTTTCTGTTGCAGTGACTGGGATTTACAACGTGAGTATTGCTTATACTCCCTATACATACATAGTTTTGAACACTGAGGCAGTTTATCTTGTAAAGATACCTAAATTGTGGAAAATTCTTCAAGGGAACCACAATGTGTGACCTGTCTTCAGTGTGTTTCTCATTTTGTTTCTTCTGTAGGTTTAGCTGATGAAGTCTAGCAGTCGTCTTTGAGAGCTCAGCACATATAATCAGGAGACTCACAGAATTTGAGACTCTCAAACTCACAGGGTTTGTGATCTCTCTTCTCCCTATATCATCAGGGAAATTGATGAAAGTTGCCCTCTGTGGGAGCTCTGCACAACAGTTTGCTCTTATCAACTGTGCCATCATCAGCCTTCTGTATCTGTGTTAATTTTTAATGGCAGGGATCACTACAAATAGACCTGTCTACCTTTTATCTTTCTTAAAAATCAATGTTTTATTAATGTATTCATCATTCTGTTATGCTGCTTTTCAGTGGTGGAAACTGAGCTGTCAGCAGGAGCACCTGTGTGTTACAAAATATAAACCATGGCAAGAACTAAGGGTACATCTAACCTGGAATCATGTCTGTGTAGGTAAGAAAGGAACAGAGTAGAAGGAACTTAGACCATGTTTCAAAGAGCAGGACTGTTGACAGGTCAGCCCGGGCTCAGGAAGCAGAGAGTATTGAGACTGTGGTGATTGTAACACCAAGAGTAAGTCTCTTGCTTGGGGTACAGGGTGCCTGTGTGTGGGCTGCTCACTTGGTTTAACCTCTGTCTTGGGCCAAGATGTTAACATTAAATGTGTTAACATTTGTCAAGGCTTCTTAGCGTGGCAGTAAAATCCTTTAGTAGTGGTGAAATTACTGTGATAGTGAGTGGTTAGGAAGCCACATAAAATGCACACAGGTAATACATTACTTTCAGCTTAGCCTGCACAGCTAAATGCTCCATGTTACAGAGGTTGATGCATCCTTTATGGATGCACCTTAATGGCGGGTAAGATTTTGGAATATACTCGCTCTTTCACACACCAGAATGTCCTAAGCATTCCCCTGCAAGTTTGGGCCTGAGGGTGGACTGCAGGAAATCAGCAAAGAGGAAAAAAAAAAAACGCCCAAACCTAAGCAGTGGGAGTAGTATTTGTCCATGGTGCAGGCCCAGAAGAGGGTCACTTATGGGTGTTAAGGAGATTGTTCAATAAGCTGTGGGTCGGCGAGTCCAGCTTTACTGCTGGAAATGGCCTTTAAATCAAAGCAAGCAAAATGTCACTCATAGCTGAGACCTGCTGTTGTAAGCACTAAAGGTGCAGGATAACTTTTTTTGCCTGAACTTGATGCATACTTCTAGTCTGCCACAGCAGGAATGGCTGCATTGAGCTTTCTGGGAAAACAGGGCACCATGGTTGTCTCTGGTCTATTGTCAGTAGCTGAGAGGTCCTCAAAGGCTGGCTGCAGGGAGCAGGCCAGCTGCATTGCTCTGTTTGCCTGTCCCCTGTCACATGTGCATTATCTGGGGCTGCTTGCTGATGGGGAATTGTTTGAACAATAAGAAACATCTGATTCTTAACCTCATCGCTAGAAGGTGTGCACAGAAGGGTACTACATAAATTACTTCAGTTACCAATGCAGGGTGGGGAAATTGGACAACTGGTGGCAGGTTTCTGGCTAAGGAAAGTTATGATTTTAATTTCTGCAAATTCCAGAAAGTGTGGGGCATATTCTAGCCAACAGCCAGGCAGAGGGAAGTGGGTCTGAAAAACAGAACTGAGAGGTGACTCCAGACTGATGTGTCTTGGCTGTTGTAAGCATGCAGCTGGAAAAAAAAAACAAACCCAAAAACCTAAGCATAAAAACATCTGAAGTCTCAATAACTCTCAGAAAAATGAGCAATGTGCAAAAGATTTTTCCTCAGCAAGGCAAACTCTATCATACCTGCAGATGATGATATCCCAAAGTAAATTAATGAAATGGTGACATTCAGGGAAGGAACAGCTGACAGCTTTGTATGGATCTCCAAGTGGGGAAATGAGTGATATTTTTTGGCAGACTAACTTGAAACAGAGATGATAAAAAATAAAACCATAGTAGAATGACAGAGACAGCCCACTCACGAGTTGTTTACTGAAATGAAGATATAGCTGAAAGTAATTACTTGTTTCCCAGAGGTATAAGTGATAGTGCCTCCTACAAGAAATAATACTCAGTTATTTCAGTTGGAATGTAAAATGGGATAGAAACATTCCCTGTTTCTGAGGTTAGATGCTGGGTATTTTCACCTTTCAGAACAGTATGTGTATATGAATGTAAAATATATTACATATGCAGTCAACCATCTATATGCCACTGGCAATTAATAAGTAAGACAATGTCCAGTGTTGTTTTCCCTTAACAGCCAGATCTCACTGTACAGATCCTGATTAAAAGCCTGACTTTGCAGAGCGTAAGATTAAAAATACTCCTTTAAAATAATATATTTCTGAAGATGATCCTCTCCTGGCTACAAAATCATCTTGAGACACTTAGAGGCAGGACTGCTTGATTTTGACATTTTAGCTGTGTGCAAACTGTAGTAAAATTACAATTGCATTCAATGCTAGCTACTGTGTACCTTCTTTCCACACTGAAGAATACTCATTTTCTATGCCCTCTCTTCCAGACCATAAAATGTGGGAAGGCAACCTGGCAGGTTTTGCAGAGGTTGCCTCAGTGCAATCTTTTCCTAACATCGGTTTGCAGATAAGTCCCTTGTAAGCAGCCTGCGGAAAAGGAACCATTGATCTTTGGAGGTTTTCTTCTGTCTTAAAGACAAGGCTGCTTCTTACCTGTGCCAGTTCAAGTACTGACTTTTTCTTTTCTTTTCTTCCTCCTTCAGTAAAGTGGGGTGATTCACAAAATCTTCAGAAAGATAGCATCATACACAGTTTATAGTACAAAGGCGAGGGGGGGGGGAAGGTCAGATGAATGAGCATGAAGGAGATTTCTCCTGTGTCCTTTGGAGGAGGAGCAGAAAGGTTGGGAATGGTATCTATGCACAGTAGGTGTCTGCCTTGACTACCTGACAATACATGGTCATTGCAAAGGTGAGTCCAAGAATCTGAGAAAAAAAACACACAACAAATAATCATTTTTCAGTAAGTACTCTCCCCCTCCCTATTTATTGAAACAAAAAAAAAAGAGAGAAAAGCATGCTTACACTGGTTTTGTTCACACACAGGAAGACATCACATACTGCTTTTCCTGCCAGCTTATGTCCTTGTTCTGCTAGTTTCTGTCTGCCTTTTGTCCTTATCTGTATTGCTGTTTTACAGAATGAACAATGAGAGCACAGGAGAGTTGAATTCTCCATGAAAGCAGCCGCCAGATATTGGGACGAGGTATATTGAAAAGAAATGTTTGGATGTCTTTGGCTCAAAAGTGTTTTATAGTAGCAACCCACAGTTGTGGGGCTGTGTGGTTATCTCTGTAGCTATAGCTCTGAAAGACAATCAGGTTCATCCCTGACCCAAAGGATGCTGTGGTTTACTTTACTGTACTTTACTTTTCCAAGCGTGTGTGTGCACATGTCCCTGTGGGGGAATCACTGGAGACTGTCCATGCATTAATCATAACCATCAATGCCTCATCAACAATGTATGTGTCTTTCTACTCAGCCTATTCAAGAGAAGCAGCAGGGAGGTGGTGGTGGTTCTCCCAGCCCAACTACTGACTTGCTGTGCCACCTCTGGTAGATTACTTCATCAGAAAAAGGGATGGGGAAGAGAGTGTTATTTTCCTTCCAGTTCAAGTACTGTATGAATGTACTAAGTGGTTGTTACTATTCATTTGCAGCACCACTGTAAAAATTGTCACTGGAATAAAGGTTTGCCAGGTAGAATTTTTTGGTGTGAATTCTATTTTAAGCACTTAATTTGACCACTTCAAATTTACTCTTTACATAAATAGGAGTTCCTGTTAATGAGTATTTTGAAAGGGTATGTGAAAAACGCACATACTACTTTATTTATAAAGAAAAAAAAGGTTATAAAGCTGTTATCTTCTTCATTTTGTGTTCTTCCACAGTGAAATAAGATTGTTAGGCTTTAGTGTGCTGTTTTATAGTAAGCACATGCCTTTTGGAAGTATCCCCTGAACACTGCCTTCTACTTCTTACCAAAGGAACATCCTCAGGGACAGCTGCATAATAAAACCTCGGTGGCTGAATTTGTTTTATAATTTTGAGTATGTATGACCGAAGGAGATTCTTTTGCCACATGTGCTGTATGTCCTTCAAGTTGTGTCACTGTATGATTCTAACTATAAGATTTTTAACTTGAAAACCAAAAGCTGTCACATTTGGACCAGAACAACATTGTAACAGCAACAACAGAGGGAACCCAGTTCATTTTAGGTGACAGTACATCGAAACTTTTGTCATCAATTAGATTCAATCACATAGTGCAGGTGGAAGATAGACTAAAAATCTTTTGTGTTCAGAGGTGTTTTCTCTGTATTTCACAGCATTTACTAGGAATATTAATTAGCATTTTTAAAGTGTCTGAACAGAAGTGTTTTCTCCCATGCAAAGCAGTAATTTCTTTCTGTCAGGAAGATAGTATTCTCTTAAATACCCTAAATATAATCAAGGTAGGCCTATGAGAAGGACTGTGCTATGGGCTGCTAGGTTTTTAATGTGCCTTTTAAAGACTCCCTAAATGCTGAATAGATGCTCAAAAGCTGTTTTTTAAAATAAGTCAATATATTAACAACAAACAGTCTTATATTGTCTCTCTGCCATATGATCTTCTTGTGCTTATCTTTTTTTCCCTAACTGTATCTGCTTACTATACTGGGGAAAAAAAAAACCAAAACTCTACTGAATTTGGGCTTATGAGGAGTCAGGCTTGTGCATTAATAAGTTGCAGGCAATACATGACACGAGAGAAAGATACATGCCTGATCTGACATGAGTGGGAATATGAGTGGAATTCTGATCCCATGCTTTGTCTTGCCGCTGCTAATGGTATACCATGTAAAATTTTTAAAAAACATGGTTTAATCTGGAGTTACGTGGTATTAATTAGCTTAGCAATGCCATCCTTTCTGTTTATATGTTGAATGTGAGAGAGGTAGAGCTGGAAACTAAAGTTCTGTCTTCGCTGCATTTAGGAATGGGACTTAGGGCCATAAATGGAGGGCTGACATATAGCTGAAAGAGCCGGAGCTCCAGCACAGCTTTCACCTGTGTGTCCTCAGGCTAAGGTTTGTGCTGTTGGGACTAGACTATGGCCACAACCATGGCAAGGTGAATTAAAGACACAGGTACATAAGAGACTAAAGTACTACACTGACAACTGATTCTTTTATTGGCAAGGCTGAGTAATGGTAATAACACAGAATCAATCATAGAATGGTTTAGGCTGGAAGGGACCTTAAAGATCATCAAAGTTCCAACCCCTCAGCATCCCAACTTGCAGCTTACCCTAGGACTGAGGATGGGGTTGAAGACTTAAGCTGCCTTTAAGCTATCTGGAAGTTAGGTATTTAGCCTAAGCAGATTGTCCTGGCTGGAGAATTACTGGACAAATACAGGTACCCTAAAAGGCAGTTCACCCTACCCTGACTAGGCTTCTGTCTTTGGAGGGCAGGGACTACCACTGAGTCTAGTCTAAGCCTTAGATAAACCACTTGGTAAAGTGCCTGCTCTTTGCAGTGCATCATAAAATGGAAAATGTGTGCAGTATTCCTAGTTCTGTACCTTGTACACAGTATTTTAACTAAATTAAAACATAAAAGACTTAAATTTTGCAGGTTTACTCTAAGATGATACAAAATTTGTAATTACTGAAACAGGCTTGGACAGAATATATCTGGATCTATGGTTCCTTAGTTAGTTATGGTTAATTAGGATTTGAAAATTGATATTAAGCTGTACCTGCACCATAGCTGTGCACAATCCAAAGATTCCCACTGCTAGTAAGTTTTCCTGGAGCCATATTTTCACTGTTTCATAGCAAGGCTGGAAGAAAAACCCAGAATATTGTATTAGCCATCAACACACAGCTCTGCTCCCCTGGGAATATACAGACAGAAAAGAGCTAGCTCAGCCTAAAATACTAGGTAGCCTGGATTATCATTTCAGCATTGGAACAACTACAGTGTATTTCTGGGCTGAAGCTTGAACAGGGAGTACTCATTTTAATGACACAAAAAAGCGTACCTCCAAAATGCTGCATGAGCACTGCTCCAAATAAATTGGGCCAGTAACTAAAAATAAATAATCACTGGATTTAGGTCCTCTTTGCCCTCAAAACCAACTAGAAGCAGTTAGAACTTCAGAATGAGCCTTTCATTTTTTCCATGTTTCAAGAAAACAAATATTTATTATATATGTATCAAACCCAAAAGTTCCAGTGTGAGCTGCTCAGTAGCCATTCCTACTGCACATGGGCCCATTTCATAGTTTTCCATTGTTTCAAATTGCAGTATGGGCGCTCCTCCATTATTTTCTTCCTGCTTTAAATTCTGCAGTAGCTGTACCCTCCTATTCCTGGCCCAGTTTTGGGGACGGTGGAATTGGTCCAAGTGAAACCTTTCTTTAAATAGCATGTAAATAATAAATAATGTCTGTAAGAAAACCTTGTGCAATAATTGTGCCCTCTGTCTTGTAAATGTACATGGCCAAGAATCATTCAGTTTTCAGTTAGTGGCTTTCACATATGTATAAAGAAAAACTTATCAATGCCTACCAGAAGACATAGTGTTAACCTGCACTGATCTTCTTGGTACCCCAAATAAAACAGAACTTTTAAGTCCTTAAATTCAAAATTTGACTTGGAGCTACTTGAGAGGTAGAAAGGAGCCATGTTTGGTTGGAACTCAGCCTCTGCTAGTGCCAAATCCGTGCATGTGAAATCTCGCTAGAAAGTGGCCAAGAGAGCTTTACTCATTGTCTTCACAAACCCATTAGAACTAGCAAAACTTTATGATTCCATTTCATCAGCGGGCCTTACTCCAAACCCCTCCTGGGTAACTGCACTACCTGTAATTGGCACAAAGAATTGCTGAGCTAATTTCAGAGAAGAATTTAGGCTCTGACTATGGTCTAGAAAGATCTTGCTGAGGACATTGTAGGGGAATTATCCCATGAAGTACTGAATGCAGAAATTCATTGCAAAAAAAGTGCTGCTGGCAATTTGGTGGAACAATTCCCACTCTCCTACGGTGCAGTGGAAGCCCCTGAACTAGGGTTCCTGGCAGGAGCCAGGCTTACACAGTCCTCTTGCCTCACAGCTGCCTGTGCCATGATAAGCTATGGCTGCTGCTCCAGGGCTTGTGCTATGTGTGTGGACAAGCCATTTGCCTTTATCTCTACCTGACTCCAGTAGGCGGGACATTAAAAAGGCCAATCCTGTCATTTCCTAGCTAGATCTAGCTAGACTGTGCTCCAGGTCAGTGTTGGAAGGTACTTACTTGTCTGCAGTGTGAAACAACAGCTCAGAGCCTACTGAAAGGAAAGCCCTCAGCTTGTAAAAATAATTGAATTGGCAGTTTCATTGGAGGTCAAAAGCCACAGCTCAACATGAGCCTTCTGAAATCGCCTGATTAAAGATGAGTAAAGGTACAACATACCTTATCATCTGTATAGCCTTGCAAATGACTAGCTGTCTGCCCTTTACCTGGGTTGCAAGGCAGCTGCTGAGCTGCTGCTGGAGAGCTACTCACCGCTTTCCACCAAGTCCCTGGGGAGTGGAGTCCACAGTTCTCGCTGAATTCTAAGCAGCAGGAGTCTGGCACCCGGGTTGTATTGTACACTTCAAACCAGTCAGTGTAGTTGGAGACTCCACAGCATCTGAACTGGAAAAAGAAGCAGCAAGATGATACTGTAAGTATGAGCTGTCACTGACTTCTGCTTATTCTGACTTCTTCCTGGAGTTGGACATTCAGTGTATTTCGATTACACCAACAGAGGTTTGACATTCTAAAGAAGTACAGTATTTCCTCAGCCTTACCTAAATAGACCCTTTTGCCCACTCTTTTCTATGTTTAAATATGGTCTTGTATGTAGCTAATGTTGCTATAAGAAGCAAAGGCACCTATTTGCAGTGGCAGGACACTGCAGGAGCTGAAAGAGGCCAACCCCAGTCCAGTACCGAGGTGAAGAATTGATGTGACTGAGCAGGATTATAACAACTCGTTTGCAGCTTGTCAGTTGTCAGGAAAAAAATTATTTAAGCTAGAGATACAGCACCCAGGAGACGAAGGTACTGGGATCTCCACAGTACACTACTTCTGAAATCATGATTAAAGTTAACGAGGCAAATTTCTCTCTAAGCTGTTAATTACTGATCACCTCTGAAAGTCTTTGTCAGTCAGTAAGATGTATTTCTTCCTCGTCTCTTTGGTGCAGTTCCTTAATGTCATCATCTGATGCTGCTAAATAGTGGTGCTTTAAGTGTCTGCGTACAACGAGATGCTGTACAATGACTATGTCAGTGCTAAATCAGAAAGTCTGTTTGACTTTGGTAGTGGGGTGAAAGGTATAGGAAATGTATGTAACAGTACAGGGAACGGCTCTGCGACCATCTTCCCCCTCTGGGAACTGATATATTCCTGTGATACAAAATAAGCTAAGGCTCATTACCATATAGATGTATACACCATCTGTCACTCCTATGCTAACTCAAAAGTATGAATTTGTCAGTATTTAGACACTTTACCACTAATGAGTAAAACAAGATGACACTGGGCTGCAGAACGGCTCTCTGCTGTTGGCAGTACTTCACACTTTTTCAAGGCTATGCCAGCCACCTACTTAGCCCCCAAATGACTTGCCAAGATATTATTTTTTAAATGTGATTTTATATAAGCCTGTGCAGTATTTTTTGCATCCCTGTAGAGACCATTCCTCTTGTTTCTGATAGACTCATAATCATGCAGACGTTTGCATCACCAGGACCAAGGACCTAATTCAGATCCTGATCTTTACACTGGTCTGAGGGAGAGTTTTCCCTATATATATAATAGTTGTAGAGTCTATGGGCACAGAGTGCTGAGTGTTCAGGTCTTGTTTTGCACACACAAGATCTGCCATTCAAGACCAATAGAGGGCAGAGGTGTCACACGTTGCCTCACGTATCGTATGTTGCTCCAAGCACTGGCAGAAAGTAGTCCACGATAGAGACATTTCAGTGCTCACAGCACTGTTTTTCTTCTGCCAAGCAAAAGTCAGAAATCTTTCCCAGACTAACATCTATCCCCCCAAGGTTCTGCTCAGAATTCTGATTTGGTCCATAGCAGGAATCAATCCTTAGCTTGCAACTGTTTGGTTTGCGAGTTTATGGGCTTCATTTTCTACAAACTGACTTGAAAGTAAAAGAAGTTTGTGACTTTCTTTTTTCCTCTGTGTTCCTGCACACAAGACAGGAGCTACGTGCATAACTGGTCCCAAAAGCGGATAGGAGCGCATGGAACACATGGCATGCATTTGAGGAAAGCTGGTTTAGCTGGAAATCTAACAAGAAGGTCTTGCAGGCTGTCATCATTAGAGTCAGGAGGCAGTTCTTTGATAGACAGTGAGAAGTGACAGCTTGTAAATAGCAAGCCTTGAATATGTGGCTCATCTGTGATGTAGAGAGTGCAACAGTAAGGGCTGAGACATTTGAGTGATGTTCTGGCCAAACACAAGTGACACAAGTTTGCATAAATCAGGACTAGACCACTTCTCCCCATAATGTTGCATGGCTGAGGGTGTCAAAGTCTGACAGACGAAGGAGACGAAGATGAAGTACAGGTTTTGTAGTTAAGGGTTCACTAACAGCGTTGAGAACAGCTGTTCCTATGGCGCCTGTGAAGCAGAAGGTGGCTAGGCCATGATCTAGGGTTGGAACTCCAAAGAGTAAAACTTCCTGGTAAGCCAGAAGGTGGAAATAGGAGGGGATGCAGTGGCAAAGACAAGCTGTGGTTGCACACACATTGCCTGCCCAGGCAGATCCTCTGTGTATTGTACAAGAGCAGAGGATTAAATATTGATGCTTGCCTGCCACTGCTGGCAGACAAGGCAGTCCCAGCAATGGGAGAAAGGCCTAAGGAAAGATCAAGGGTAAAAAACAGTGAAGTGTTGGGTCTGGAAGTAATAATGTCTGGAACTATAACTGAAAGGGATGCCATGTCTTTGGAAGACCAGTGACGGATGAGTGATGGAATTAAGCAGTGGTGATGCACAATCCTAAAGGAGAGGAGGCAATGAAGGCAGAAGAGTACTAACACCAACACCACAGAGAGTGCACAAGCAAGTGAGCAAGCAGCATTCAATGAAGACCAAGTCAGGTGAACGGCATCTCTAGGGAGCAGAAGCACTGACCCATGGCAGTAGGTCAAAGAGGCAAGAAACAAGGAAACAAGCAGCAGTGGGACTGAACGGGTCACCAGTACAGACTCAGCAAAAGGGTCCAGCTAGAAGCCAAAAAGATGGATAAAGCTGAGAGCTCAGTAAACCCAGAGACCTCATTATGGAGGTGCAAGTAGAGAAGAGAGAGTGGGGGACTGATTTTGGATCATGTGACAAGCAACTGATTTATCCTATATGCATGAAGCTGAATGATAAGTAGCCAAATTGTTGCGGGAGATGAGGGACTATTAGAAGAAAGGGGAATATTGATAACAAAGAGCAAAATAAGAGGATTTTTTACAGTCCTCTCAGATTTGAGAGCAATGTTCTCTTTAAAATTTACAAGGTTTCTGAGCAAGGATAGTTGGAAACAGTGCCACACTTGGGAGGATGGAGAAAGCTCAGGTCACATGAAGGATGATTTCTGTCACCAGCAGTTTGTTGTAGGCAGTTGTAATAGACTTCACGTCCTTCCAGAAAGGCTGATGTTCTGCCAATGCCAGAAAGTTAAACTGCCTGACTGTCATGAAGCAATTACAGGCTTGCCACAGCCGCATTCATTCTGTGGTCACATTTAAGGTCCGGTGTTAATCCCTTCACTAGTTAAGTGATAAAATTAGACAAGGTTGCCTAACTGATTAGATCTGTTCCTAGTTTCAACAGGGAACAATGCACTTATGTTTTTTAGAAACAGTTACAACTAATAGTGCTTATTTTGGGGTACCCAGACTAACACACTTTCAAAGGGGGTAATCTGTAGAAAATGTCAGCTACTGTCTTGAAAAGCAAGTAACATTAAGACACTTTGACTTGGGCACCTCGACTTAGACACCTCAAGTCACTTGTTTCTCAGGCTTGCAGCTGTGAAGGAGCACGCATGATGCAACTGTGCCTGCCCACATGAACAGATGCAGGTACTTACAGCATAAGGTGACGGTTGGCTAGTAATTTTGGGGACACACATACCGTGTTTGGCAGAGTTGCTCAAACAAACAAAAGCTTGTCAAATGCCTCTGAGTATCTAAGCTCCTGCTGCTAAGCATCTCCACGACTACTGACAATACACTGCTGTTTGTTTCACGTGTTTCATGTGGGAGGCTCTGTCTCCCAAGATATCAAAACACATTTTTTCCCTTCCTTGTTAAAGAGACATAAATCGCTCCCCTAATGATTACCCATGGGTCAGTTCCCAGGAGCTCAGGACATGCAGGCGCTGCTCAACACAACGATGCAGTCAAAGGTCATGCTGCTGTGGTGTGCTTTTCCCAGCAAAGCAGCACCGAACAGCACTGTGCTGTATTTATGGAATGCAATGCTGCTTACAGATAGCTTTATTTTTGTGTTAACAAGTAATTGCTGCTCTAGCATGGGGTATCTAGGGCTGATAATTGATGTTAAACACAAAGTTTCTGTCTTAGTGCAATAGAAATGTAAGGGGTTGGATTCTTGTATGTATTTTACAGGCAATCCTGGTATTGAAGGCTAAGTAGGCCTTATTTTCTTTGCCAAATTCCTGCAAAATCAGCCAGGCTGGAATAGGGTTCATGGAAATAAACAGGCACCCAATCCTTGTTGCAATTCTTGGTTCTCCAATTTTGTGAATGTGACAGAGAACTAGGGATGGGGCAGGGTGGTGCCTTTTATACGCCTTTTTCCTCCTTCACTGTAAAAAGTGTTTAATGGGTCGTCTGGATTACTTCAGCAGTAATCAGTACTTCAATACTTCAGCAGTATGGTTTGATCTAACAGAATCAATGACTGGGGTAGAAAGAGAAAGGTCAAATTTTGTTCTCAGTTACAGTGGTCTAAATAGACATGAAAGGCATTACACAGCAGTAAAAGTGAGCTGAATTTGCTCGCTTTAGTGAAGCTAATGCGTTTTCTGCATGCCTCTCGAATTACTGCCCGGTTAGTTAAAAGAAGAAGTGTTCAAATATTGATCACAAAGATGTTAGGGATGAAGCAACATTTTAAAAAGTAATGCCTATTTCTTATTTCCTAATGATCTCCACCTGTAACTTTAACCAGTCCTAGTTCGTAAGGAGTGCAATGCAGCTCAGGGTAACTTATAGCCTAAACTATTAGAATTTTAGTCATGTTTAAAATCACTTTCATACTCTTCAGTCACAACACACAAAAGTCACTTGCGTTTCTGACCCTCTTAGGGTTTGAAACACCATTGAGAAGGGCTGTGAGTTTGGTTAGCTGAAGGTATTAAAAAGAAATCAATAAAATGCTCTAATTTGAAACAGCTCTGTGACCTAGAGGCTTAGTACAACTGCAGAATGGGTCTAGTGCTTTTCCTCTAACATCTGTTGCATGTATGCAGCTCAACCCAATTCCTTTATCAGTAATCTGAACAGATCAGTCATGGACCAAAACTACAACTTCCTCCTTAAAGATGGGCCTGATGGACCCTGTTTTTTCCTTGTCCCCAGTTACTTAGGAATAGTATGCTTCTGTTAAAAAAAAGAAAAATATTTCTCACAAAGGCTTCAGAGAAGAAAGCCCCCTCCCCGCTCCCTGAAAAAGGTGCTCAGGCCTTTCACACTTGATAAAGAAATACAGTAATCACCACTCACAACTCACTGGGTGCGCACTGGGTGTCCATACTCCCAGTCAAAACTCCCCTATGATTTGTGACCAGCCAGCCCCACAGAAAGGAAATGCCATCTAAATGTGGTTCTGTTTCTGGAAAAACTTTTTTCCGCTTCTTTAAGCAAAGGTTGCCATACATAGTCATACTTAGTGACCTCAGGGTGGCGATGGTCCCTACCTAAGCTAATAGTGGGAGAAATTAAGAACTATGGCAGAGCTTAGATCCCCCATGTCTGAGCCTACTATTTTAACCACAGTGCCATCTTCCTGCTCAAGCTCTGAAAAATACTTTTGCAAAGAAAGGAGTGTGAATGCAGAGAGGACAAGGGAGAAGGACTCATTATGATTTCTGCTACTGTCCATGTTTTTCACGTCATGCTTTCTTCTGAGCCTGCTGTTTTCCCTCCATGTACCGACATAGCCCATAGTTCAACCAATGACTCATGCCTTCTGTCCCCATTAGAAAAGTCAGTGCTGAGACATGGTCCTATAATGGCAAAGTGATTACCTTTACTGTGGGGTTTTGAGAGCTGTCTCTTAGGAGCCAGAATGCAAACAGCAAGCCTGGGCTGGGACTTTCCTTTCAGAAAGTCCCCTGTATTACCCTAATCCTCCTATCAGTGATTATACTCTACTGATTAGGGATGTAAGGGATAACAATTATTACCAAACACAAAAAATAATACTTGGCATTTACATAGCACTATTCAACTGCAAAGCGTTTTATATAATTAACCAATCCCAGATTGCCTTCACTGCACCAGTGCAATACTCTATTCCTAAATAGTTTTGAAAGATAAATATGAAAACCAATTATGCAGAGCAGTAAAAATGGATCTGTGGGAGCTCTTTGCTTTTCTCCTCAGTGCCCAGCATGGGCAGCACAGAGACGTTAACACTATGGTACTGTCAAGAGAGCGCATGGTAATTTCACAATTGCCGTGTTAGAAAAGAGAGTGATGTAACATGAGTGTATGTGGCTTGCAAGATGGCACTTTCCTATTATCTTTTGGGCTCCTAAGACCTAGCTAACATTAGTTTCATCTGAAACTTATAAAATGCCCTTTAAACTGTAATAGTCTGCAAAGCCAAAAGAATCGTTAAGACAATTGAGCATGATCTGTAGCACTACACAGACCACAGGCTATCGAGTCCTGCCTCAAACCCAAGCTTGTCACTGAACAAGACCATTTCTTTTAGGAAAAATCCTTGTCTTGACTTCAGAGAAAAAGAGTCCACCACCCTGCTTGTACAATGGCATCCTACCATCAGATACCTGTATCTCGAGTTTTTAGCACTTCGATCAATTACAGAGCCCTTTCCTTTCAAAAACATTTTCCCTTCCTGCTCTCTTTTTAAGGACTGCAATCACATCACTACTTCATCTTTTCCTGGTTATATAAAGCTTTTAAAATTTCTTATAATAATGTAAATTCCCAATAGTCTTATTATTCTTTTACATTTTTTCTGAATCCAATCCAACTTGTGAACATCTTGAAAAAATCTGACTAGGTGAACTAGACAGTATATACTGTTACACCTATTTTACAGAAAGGGAAGCAGAAGCATGGGGTTTATATCCCTTAAGTCCTCCAAATAATGCTTTCCCTCTGACCTTTGCTATATGTTTTTAATAGTTCTTGGGGTGTCACTGGAACCAGATTAATATTTATTGCAAACTATACTAGTAATTTTTACTACATTTTCACTAAGCAGAGTTAAGTTAGTATAAAAGAGTAAAACTTCTAATACTGTTTGATATAAGCAATGATATTAAAAATTTTATCTACATTTCACATGGCTTACTCTTGGGCTAGCACCACAAAATGCATTTCTCTTGTCAGTAATTGATGCCTTCTCAGATTTGATCACATAAGAAGATAGAAAGATCACAGGAAGAGAAAATTATTAACAATATTGCAAGATGCTGAGGCCTTTTAAAGGTAACCAAAAGAACCTTCCACATGCAGTTGTTAGGATGCAGGACTGGAAGGCTTATTAGCTTGTTTGCTGGACCTGAGCTGTTTGTCTTTCACACGCAGTACTGTTGCTCTCAACCTACTGTACTCAATACAGACAGCTCCCACAGCCCCAAAGATGCATATGGAGTTTGGCCAACTTGCTCTTTTGTTCTTTTAGTGACCCCAAATTTTTAATTTCTCAGACCTTTTCTTAGCAGCCTGTTGTTCCTGTTATCTTGTATCGTACAGAAGAGTATATGTGAATCTAGACACTACCAGACTGAAAGATGTTCGGGATTTCAGCCCAAATGGCAAGAGAGGAAGTAAAGGGTAAATGAGCAGATTTATCATATCAGAATGTGGTAGGTAGCCCATCCATCGTCTCAAATAGTTCATATAATCTTGGAAGCACTGGGAGAGGTTATCATCTTTGGCTAATTTAAGACATTTTTGGCTGAAGCAAGACTAAAGCCCTGCCTGTCTGTACCATGCTAGCACCTCTGGAGAATTTGAGAAAGCTATGCAAGATTTTTTGAGTGAAGCAAAGGCAGTACAGGTCCTTCTTCCTAAAGCAGAAAAAAAGTTGGAGCACTTTTCCTCATTCAAGAAGCAGAGAAAATCGCATCAGAAAGATCACCCCCAAGAGAACTGATTGAACTGAATATGAAAAGAGAAGGACAGAGCTAATAAACCTGAACTGTCAGTGATGGTGTTTCCTCAGCAAGTCAGACAAGGACAAAAGGAGGAAGCCAGCTACAGCGTTCACCAGTCCCTTATGAGACAAACACTGCCAGAGTGCTGTCAGAGAATCATAAGGATGCAACAGCGGTGGCAACATTGCAAAAAGCACTCCTAGCCCATCTGTGATGGAGGATGATTGAATTCTGCTGGGAAAAAATGTACTGACTGTAGGAGGAGGGTGTAAACACCATGGCGGGGTTCCATTTTGACCACTGTAGTGGAAAACAACAATAGCAATGAAAGGAGACAGGACAGAAATGAAAAGGTGTTGAAGTGGTTCTTTGTTATTACGCTATTGCTCTTCATTCCAACATAAGCTGTTCCTTTGACTTCAAAGAGAAAGTACTGCTTGTTTCCTGTCTGACCATCTCCTTCGCTCTCCATGCAGCACAGAAATGTATGATATTTAGGTGTCAACACAATATAAATTTTTAAAAGAAATAAGCTATCTTGGTCAAAGGAGAACTAAATAAAAATTACCATTTGTTACAAAACCCAGAGAGTTCTGTTGCTAATATGCTGACTGGGTGGGAGGAAGAGACTGGCTTGGGATCTAGAGGTTTAATTAGGTTCACACCCAGAACATGCTGTTGCAGAACGCAAAGGGTAAAGAGAAAGGGAAAAAAAAACTCAGACTTACATCTGTTTGAATGATACTCCATGCGTTAGTTAGGCCAATATTTCCATCTGTCCCATACAAATGAAGTCCTTTCTTCAGATCCCGCTGAGCATACTTGTCAATCTAAAAGCAACAACAAAAGACACGAAACTCAAAATTTGCTTAGTACCACATTTCAGAATCAAAGTGCACAGAGCAGGGAGATGTTTAGCAACAGCCCTATACTGAAATGAGTAAAAAGTTAAGCGACATTTCCTAAAGCCCTTTTCCAGTAGAGCTTGTATCTATTACAGGTGTCTGCATTTTGCAAAAATCATGAGGAGTTCCTGTTCTAAGTTAAATGAGTCATGTTTTCCATCATAGACCTCCAAAACATCTTTTTCCTTCTCACTTAACCACCAAAGTACTATAGCGATTGTATTCAGTTTAATCACTCATTTTTCGCAAAGAGGCCTATATATGAAAACATTCACCTACCCACAGCATTTCCTTTTAGCTTAATATCTTTAACTGTGACCAAGTACCCTTCAGCATCTTCTGTATGCTTCCTGGGAGATCAACAGCAGCATTAACATTGTACTGATGCTGTGAATTGTGTTCATTATATTGGCCAGGATACCCCATTTCTTACAGCATGATGGACATAGTTATATTGAATCAGCAGGGAACAAGTTATCCAAAGTTCAGGACAGACAGGATTTAAGAATTTAGTTACTTAATTGAGCTGCTCTTAAATAAACACATTTTTGTCAATTTAATGAAAGTACAAAGTTCTGCTTTTAGAGGCTTTTGCAATTGAAGATGGTGCTTTCTTGTTGAGAATCTCTGTTGGTAAAGCAGGCTATTGTTGGATCTACCAGTCACCACAAGCTAGTATCCAAAATGATTGCAAGTGCCTCTCTCCCAGTCTAACCATACATACACATTTCTACAAAATCAAGCAAACGCAAAAAAGGAAGTCAATAATAAACGGATATTTGCGGTTTTCCTGTTGTAATTTAAAAGCACTGAATAGTGGTGCTCAAATATGCCCATACGCACCCCCCTTCTTTGTGTGCTTGTCAATGTTAGTGGTCTGTTTGACATCAGAGGTATAGCAAGAAGGATGAGCAGACCTGTCCCATTTTCTCTCTCTTTGTCTCCATCAATCTGCTATAAATCTGACTGCAAAATACAGTGCCACTCTAAGATCTTTCTGCAGTCAGTCAAAAAGAAAACCAAAATTAAATTCACAACTTGCTTCATGGGGACAGTCTCTTCCATATTGGACAACAGACAGACATGGCATATTCTCTAGTGATTGCGTCTCTGACATTAGTCATTCCAGCTGAGGAGGGTCTAAAATGAAGTAACCAATGCTGATTTTGAGTTAACAGAGGGAACAAAGGTATTCTGCTTCTACGATATACTTGGATTTTCCTCCTGCTTTATTCAGTTGTGTTTTCATTTGCTCCTGGAAAAAAAAGTGGATGCAAAGCATCTTCCACAGTGTAAAAGAGGAATTTTCAATCCACTACATCATAATTATTATGGGGTAAATGTAAAGCTACTAAGCAATGTAACTTCACAAGAAACCGTGACCTCAAAATTTCATCATGTCCAAGAAATCTCTGCTGTATGTGCAAAAGGTTGTGCTTGGTCTCTCCAGTTCTTCTGTTTCCTTCCTGAAAGTTTACCACCATCAGGCTGAGCCACTAATAAAATAGCTTTGGGACAGTACAGGAAAGATGTACAACTTAATCTCAGCACCTTAACTGTCATGCAAGCACTTTCTTGTGGATGACTGTCTTGAACAGTAGGTGCTATGCTCCCACTGTAATTATCATGTAAGCTGCTTTTGACTTTACACAGAGATTATACATAGTTACTGGTACGTTAATTAGAAGAGAAAACCAAAGCTGAAAGCTATCATTAAATTTGGAATTAGTTGAGAAAATTACAAGCAGTAAATGAAAAACTTCTTATATGTGTGTGGGATTCCTAGCATTCATTTAAGAATGAGATTGAACTACATTTCAGCTCTTCACTAACCCTCAGCTTCCTGTGGACCTGCTGTGGTCTCGAGGAGAGCACAATGGATGGAAGGGCACAGTTGTGTTGCTAATCTGAGAGAGGCTTTGAAATTTAGTTAGTGTCCTACAGAGGCAGTGAGGTAAATTGTTGAAAACCAAATTTTTATTCAGAAAGAGACAGAGGTGAAGAGGAACAGCATAGCTGAGGGCAGGTGGCGACAGAAATCTAGATCTGCCACCTTGAAGATGAAAGAGAAAGCTCTATTTGGAACATTAATTTATCACATCTGAGAAAACTTTCCATATCACCACTAATCTGGAACAAGAGAGAGAAGGTCAAATGAAACAGTGATGCTCATCTGAAGGGCAAATGTCATGTTACCAAAAGGATGCAAAATGCAAAGTTTGCATTTCCTCACTCAAATTTTGCTTTGCAAACCAATGCACTGGCTCAGCATGATAATCCTTTTTCCCGGGGCTCAGAGGCTACCCTTCTTAATGCAATCTTCATTTCCTATTTGAGAGTAATAATAATGATAATAATAACAACAACTGCTATTCATAGTTAATATATAACTATATATATTATATAACTATTTTTTATTATTATTATTATCATCATCATCTTATGATCAACAGTTATAAAGTAATTCAAGATCAGGAACAACATTTTATTGGTACACATGATCTCAAGAGATTGCCTCACCAAGCATTCCTGCTCTTCCTTTTACCTGGAGAAGATGCACTAGCAAGCAACTTGCTAAGGCAAAATGAAAGCAAGTCCTCTCTTACAAAATTAACCACTTTTTCCTGCACAAAGAGTGCAAGCCCTTTATAATGGGAACACAACTGGCAACAGATTTCCATACTTCAGAAACTGAGTAAACAGTAGAGCATTACCCAGGAAAACAGGCATGATGTTACCAGTTCTCTTACTGCTATTTCAAAAAGCCTCAATGTCAAGTCCCTCAACATCAAGTCATGCACATTGTATGACCCATTATTATTTGTTGGTTTCAAAAGAAAGTGCCTGTTTGAATTTTGCTTGGAAGAGGATATAAGCTTTTTATAATCCCACACCGTGTGTGTCTGATTTCCTTATCTCTTTCCATCTCTATGCAGGCTGCAAATTTGAAAGAGGCATGCACACGCTATGCAACAGTATCTCCAGATTTCTTTACTTTTATATTGCATGTCCACTGTCATGAGAAGATATTTGGAAATCTTACAGAGTTTTATACATATATACACACACACACAGAGCTTTATTCGAGTGATTGTAAATGTAGGATTTTAGATAGTTCCCCTTTACTAAAGTTTCTAACTGATCTTCTAACCAAGTGTGCTGTAAATGCACCGAAGAGTGCTATTCTCTGAAGAGCAGTTGGTTTAAAGCATGTTTTTCACAGAGCTACTCCTTAAAGCATTCACAGTCTCCTGTTTGCTTACGCTAGGGTCAAAAAGGTCTTCATCATCACCTAGAAATAACCTTGTACAGCACAACTGAGTCTGTAGCCCTTTGGCAGCAGGAGAAAGGGGAAGCAGGCATCAGCCTTTGGTCTCCTGTCACTTGTGCCTGCAGCTGAGGTACCAGCATGAGGTCCCCCGCTGTCTGTGTCTCCCCTATTTCCAGCCAGTTACACTGAGCTTTTTTTATTAATGTGTTACTGTGCATGAATAATCAGTCTTGATGCAGAAGTAGCCTTGAACTTCTAAGAGCACAGATGATATTAAACATGACCACTTCTGTCATTCAGGCTGCAAGGAGTTCAGTGTCTACGTGCACTCCTATTAAAAGCACACCGACCTCTGCTTGAATAACCTGTGTACAAGGTTATAAGATGGATATTTTTTCCCCCTAATCAAAGTGCTGCTTAAAGCTCTAGCCATATGATTCCTACTGGCTTTGACCAGAGAGGGGTAAGGAAAACTCAACACCTATAGCTGGCAAATACTCCTCCAGGTCATTCTGTTCCTGCTAACCTCAATTTTGTTTCTTCCTCAAAATATTTTTAGAATAGCAGGAACTTTTCAATATGCCTTTATTCTAATTGTATAGTTGATTTAAATGAAAACTCACAAAACACCCCCAGCTGTCTCTTCTCCCTTCAATTTGAGTTTTTCAGAAAATGATCTTTCTGAAAATGAAATGCTGCACCACAGTGATTCATCACGTTTCTTGACAAATGATCCCACCCCGCATTCACCAATCTGTCAGCTTCTCTTATTTGTCTCTGTGCTACCAGTCCTCAGCCAGGCAAAATGTCTATCACAAAACAGGGACTGTAAGTACTATATTAAATATTCTGCAATTTGAATCTGCTGCGTTCTCCCATACACAAGCCAAGACCTTCACAAAGCACAACTCTATCTCTTGAAGGAGCACAATGAAGCATAATAAAACCTCACAGCAGGCAAACCGTTACTCTAAATGAGGTACCTATTTTTAGTCATGTGGAATACCAGAGATTTCCTTAGAAGAAAGTTTCTGAAAGTAAGAACCTTTCACCAATCTGGAAGTGAAGCAGAGAAAAATTCTTTTTCTCCTTGGGATTCATTGGTCAGCAGAGTAAGCTTCAAGCTGGCACTCCATCCATGTAAATTCCTATGACTTCTGGCTGCAGAAACATTGGAGGCTTGCTCATGCTTATCAGTGCCATCAGATTTCAGCGATGTTTCTACTAAGATAAGTTAAATGTGTCCTGTTGCTTAGTGTGATAATCCACTACAATCCACGACTGCAAGAGAACTACTTCTTAAGAGTGGGAGATGCACTTTAAAGTAAGATCCTGTTCCCACTGCAATGAGCACAAATACTTTCTCGCCGACTTCCATTAGGCCCTAATTTGGCTCTTAAATCTCTCATTGTCCTATTAAAAGGACTTTCTCTAAAACATACACCAGTCTAAGGTAGACAAGTCATGTGCAGAGAATTTCAGGCAATGACAGAAACTCAGTATTTGAACTAGAGGAGAGAAAGCTACAAGAGATGCAGCAGGACTGGAGACAAACTGCCACAGAGGTCAGGAAAAGCGGCTGGAAGCAGCTGATGCAGTGAGAGAGAATGGGCAGGGATCTGTCTGAGCCTCATCTAAATTACAACTGTGACAAAACACCCCTTAAAAAAATCTTACTTAAGCCTGCGTATAAATTCAGGCCAAATTAAAAAGTGGTTCCTTCTTAATCTGTATTCCCTTGAGACAGCTACTTAAGCTGTAGCAATTCACATGTAAGTCTTGTTTTACTGTCAGCTTTGTCCCCTCATTGCTTCTGAAATCCAGAGCCTCCAAGCAGAATTGTGGCTGGCTGGCTGACAAGCCCAGCTGCAGAAGCCAGCATCCTTCAAAAGGACCAAGAGCTGTCAGACTCCACCTTGCCTCCTTGAATAAGACAACCTAGGGATAATTGAGGCTGAGATAAAAACTGTGAAACAGCAGCAACAACAAAAACTCTGCTTAGCACAGACACAGACACACTGAAAGCACTACATAAACATTCTGCGCTGCAAAAACCCAGCGAAGCTCATAATTATTTCCATCTCTGTATTACAGATGGGGGATTGCAGTAGCCTTCTCTTTTCCTGGGGATGGCTTGACAGATCTCTCACTCTCTGTCTAAATGAAAGGCTTCGGGGTTTATCTACTTACAGTTAAGGCATGAAACGTAAGACAAGTACTACTCCCTGAGAAGCCCAGTCCTGTAATTTTGCTGCTGATAAGGAGGAGGAAGTACTTTGGAGCAAAACTTCTTGGGCAAGCAAGAAAGCTGTATCTGTGCAGAACAGAGGTATTATCAATATTTACAGCTAATACGAGGCAAGACTTTGATTAAACTGAACCTATACCAATACTGAAAAGCCAAAGTCCTTCCACTGTTCTAGTACACTGAGAGGGAAGGTGGCTTTGCTGTAATCCTCTCTGGAAGAAAGGCCCAAAGAAGGCTCTTGCGGAGATCCTTATTAACTCCTTTTCATCTTGCTGACAGCATGAGATGTCCCTTAGATTCTGGCACAGCCTTTAGGCAAAGGCCAGAGGATGCCAGCAGCATCCCCAGCTTTCTAACCTGCAGGTAAATGGAGACTTTTAATTTCAAGCCTTAGTGCTTCCCTACCACATAATGACCAAAAATTCCACCCAGCGAGGCCCCTAAACTGGACAAAGCAAAGAGGCTTTGCTGAAAGCAGTATTTCAGTATAGGTAAGTAAATATTCCTGACCTTTCTGGTGATTGCTTCCCCTACCTTTCTGCCTCTCCACCAGAACAGGAGAGGCTGTAAGAAAATTAAAAAATATCCAACAGTTTCCCCCCGGGCAAAACTTTTAATTAAATGCCTTGATAATCGTTCTCTACAAATAGCAGGGAGTGGGAAATCGAATGTAAACAGAAAGTGCCTAATCTATAAGGTCATTTGTGGGAGCCCTCTTGCCTGCTAAGAAAAGATGAGATTGATTGTACCACCAGGTAAGGCTTGTTTTAAATGAGATGTCCCCAAGCCTGTCTATAAGCTGAGAGCAGTACTTGCTCTCCTCACCACTGATATCTTCCTTATATCATCTGCCTATAAATAGAAATCTTGTAAGATTTTAGTAAGTAAGAGACATTGCATGAATTTTGCTGAAGCTTGGCAGTTAAGGGACAGTATACGGATTTCTTGTCAGTGTCATCAGTGTTACACAGCATCTCCAGGATGCTTTGCTCAGCTCTGCGGGATTCCCTCTTCCTCACTTCTTCCCCAAATGTAAAACAACTCCAGGACTTAACATTTTTTTTTGTAATCGCTTCCTTAAACCCAGCAAACCACTTGTTTGGTGAATTCTCTTTTCCTAGCTTGACTGCAAAAGCCACAGTCAAACATTTTACAGAGCTTCCAAACTTCAATAAGTTACTTGAAATGCTTACTGGCTGTAGCAGTGTTTGATACCAAGAGAGATGCACTGGCACTGGCTGTGTAACTTCAGAGGAAAAGCAGAGAATACAGGAACAGAAGATCGTAGGAAATGGTCTGAGAGCAGGAAGAAGAATGAACATTTCTGAAACACGCTCACTGAGGTGAGACCTTTCAGCTGTGCCATAGGCTTCCTACATAGTCTTGAAAAGTCACCGTTTCTCTTGTGTTTCAGATCACTATTTGTAAAACGGGAATAACCTGACACCAATCATGCTGTAAAATTAATAATATAATTTGGAGTAGGTATTTGAATACCAAAACCAACCTGGGACATGAAGCCCTGTACAGAATCTGAGACAAGGAATGGAGTTACTAACCTGAAAGGGCCAGTAACTCTCCTGGCACTGACATGGTAAAACTGAGGTTCATCAGGAAGCAAAAGGAAGGACAAGTCCATCTTGCATTGACCTGGAGCAGGCAGCTGGAGAAACTATAAGAGAGAGTCTCCCACCACGTGCTCTGACAAGAACCAAGAAGTTGCAATAGTTTTTATAACAAAAAGGTAATAAGAAAGTCAAATAACTTGTTTTTTTTTCAAATCAGTTCTTCCTGCATCCACAGTTTGTGCATACAATTAATTGCAGTTTCAATCACTGTCTTCCACCCACAAGCACCTGTTTGTGCTCAAAACCAGCCGTCAAGGCACCTGACACAGCAGGCAGCTGAGGCTGCAAGAAAGGAGCCACTGAAACATTCCCACACTATTCATACTATTAAAATGTCAGTGAATCCCAACAGCAGCTTTAGTGCCTCTTTGTTTTATGCGAGAGATCACAAGTATGACAAGTCACTAGGCTCTGCAACTCAAAATTTTTCATGCAAGACCAAATTCAAATGTTTTCAGCAAACTACACCTGATTTTGTCCAAATGATTCCTTTGAAGTCCAAGCAATAGATGGGCGTTTTATCACTGTTCCATATAAAGTGAACGTTTAGCTTCCTATCTTTGCTGATATAAGTGGAAAGTACGCTTTTCCGTAGCCAGAGAGGCCACTGCCACCTAATCTGTTCCTACACACAGCAACAGCTGAATAACTTGTGCATGAAGTACCCAAGCTTGTTTAAATAAAGTACATTATAACTAGCTCAGAGATATGGGCTCAAAATGTTAAGGCGCAGCTATGCACATCCTTTGCTTGCATACAGAATGAAGCCAATAGCACATCTGACCGCTTATTTAAGAGGATGCGTACATCCAGCTCTCTGTCTTGTATGGCATCCTGTGCATGGGCACTTCCCAACAAGATAGTCCTAGACTTCCTTAAACAACCCCAAATCTTGTTTCTTTTTAGTGAACTTAGGAATAAAAACTTTAAACATGAATTCTTGGCTGGCTGCTTCTTGTTTCAAAGGAGTTTGAATGCTGCAGCAAACATAGGGAAAAGGCTGGGTAAAACTAGGCAGGTAAATCAAATGAATTACATACACAAAAGGCTAACATTGCAAATTAATTACCAGGATATTAAGTCAATTCTTGGGCATTATGCATTTTGAGTGGCAAAAACCTCACCAGACTGTTGGAAGAATTTCAGGTGCATGCTTTTTGCGACATACCTAATTATTTATACAGCATTCAGGATACATCTTATGCTGATTCCATAGAAGGAACCTTTTTTTACATATAAATAAGCTCTTCTTCAGATTATTAAGCTGTTTGGGAAAAAATGATACTAACATCCTCAATAGCAGTGACACCAGCAAAGTTGGGTGCCATTTCTTTTCCGGAATGAACCTCCCTTTGTGGAAGGTCTTCTCCATATACTTGCTCCAAAGATGCCACAGAAAAGAGCTTCTATCCTCTTTCTCCAGTTATGTATCCCAGCTGCTGCTCTCAGCAATGGTCCTCTGTCTTCACACATCAGCCTTGTGTCCTACAGATCTCACAACCTATCCTCAAAGCCCTTGTCTCCTTCCTGTGCCACCCCTCCTACTCACTCAAACCATCTTTCCCCAGACGTGGTCCTGTAAGAGTCATTACTTTCCTGCATGTCCCAGTAAATGGTATTTTTGCCTTGATCTCTAGTGGCTACAGGACCACACCCATTGCCAGAATGTAAAGACACCTCTGACCTGTGCTCATGTACTGAAATCCCATGTATACTGAATCCAGGCCAGCAGAAAAGGGAAATGTGCATTCTTTCAAAACCTATGCTTGAGAATATTCCCAGGACGTCTGTATTCAGCCTCTTTGCCTTTTTTTTTTAAAAAAAAAAAAAAACACAA
>VZSZ01009248.1:32248-61549 GCA_013398815.1 Ibidorhyncha struthersii
TTTTTAAAAAAAAAAAAAAGATAATCACTTTCATTTCTCCTCAACAAACATCAGTATAACCACAGATAAGAAAATTCAGAAGGATGCTAATTAACACGATACATGCCGTTGAGCCTTTGTTTGCCAAGAGACATGAAAGGTGGGTTGCATTTGTGTTGCAAGTGCTAACAACCTGTTATCTCCATCTATACAGACAAAAAAAAAAAAACCCCAACCACCTAGGGATGCACATGTCAATAGAGCTTGAGATCCAATTAGCTGCCACAAAGGCTTCAGGACTTGCAAAGGCAAATCAAAGCAGGAAGACAAGCCCCTATCCTTGTAGGAACTAATGACCATTGTGTGATTATATATTAGGCCAGAACAGTGACATTGGACACAGACTCCTTCGCAGATGCTGTGAGCTGGGAAAGGGGAAGCCAGCAGTTTACTCACAGAGATGAAGGACTTGGCCATTTGCCCACTAAGCCATTTGTTGCAGCCCTCCCGCAGGATCAATCTTTGCTTCAATTATTTACAGTACTCATTTACTTAGTTTAAAGGTGAATGAAAGTGCTTTCAAATAAGAGAGCACACTACTGAAATATCAGGGGAGGCAGGACAGCAAAGGCAAACCATAGCCTGCACTCCCACTGTAGTAAGAGAAGATGATCGAATCCCACAAACCATGTAAGTGTGGGCTATCTGCAAATCCATTTATCCAAGCAACTTAAGTTCATTTCCTCTTAAATTCATGACCTTGGTAAGAAAATATAAAGGAAAATTCAGAATTCGTCCACTGACTTAAGGTAAATACATCTCTGTGAAAGTCAAAACTATTACGCCCTAACTAGATCAGGCCTCTGGTGGCACCTGAACTTTGCTGGGGGCCATGGGAAAGGGATGCAAGCTCATCATGGTTAATCACAGGCACTGGCATTGCCACCTCTTGGTGGCAGAGCTGCTCTGCAGAACACAGTGTTAGCTCCATCGGCAACTAGTAACAACCATGGAAAGCTGTAAAGCAAGTGAGGGAGAAGGCTGGTTAAATCATATCCTCAGGGGGAGAAATTTTCTTGATTTCTTAGAACAAGGGGAACAAACGTCTGCTGGTAAGTCTTCTCCGTGCTGGAACTAAAAGACCCTTTAAACCTCACCCCAAACCAAACCAGCCCACTGAAGGGCTAAAATTCGTTACTCTGCCTAGAGAAACTTGTGGAAACAGTGATTCTGTAGAACAGGATTGAAGAAGCTGTGTCTTCCTAGATCCAGGGAACATTAATCCTTTGGGGAAAGTGAGATTTGCACACAGCCTGCTTTATTATTATTAAGATATGCTTTCTCTGAAATTAACTAATTTTAAAGACATAATGCTGTGACAACTACCCTTGTCCTTGGAGAGTACTCACCAGCAGGCAAAGTCAGGCTCACTACAGCAAGCTTTATGCCTACTGTGGGATGATCTCTGCTCAGCCTGAACATGGCAGAAGTGCAGAATGCACCCCCAGAGAGAGGGGCAGCACAAATTGTAGACCCAGAGAAGAGACAGAGAGCTTTGGAGGAACCTCTGGCTACTTCGCAGAAACTCAGAAAGACCATTGGAAAAGTTGCCTGGCTTTATTTTGAAGAAAACGGAACAGGATCACAATATCCTCCTGGCTAAACACCAGAGAAGGTAATTATCTCCTTGAAAATATGGTATTTTCTTCCAATCACATGTGTACTTGCAAGAATCACAGGTTATGCTAAATGCCAGCTCCTCAGCTAGCATAAATCTGCCTGACTCCACCAAAATCAATGAAGTTGCTCACATTTCTAGCAACTTGGCATTGTCAAATGGTGTCTCCAGTGGCTCAAAACCACTGGAGTGGCTCGATAGCTGCCCAGCAGAAAAGTACCCAGGAGTGTTGGTCGACAGCCGGCTGAATATGAGCTGGCAGTGTGCCCAGGTGGCCAAGAAGGCCAACAGCATCCTGGCCTGTATCAGGAACAGTGTGGCCAGCAGGACCAGGGAAGTGATTGTCCCCCTGCACTTGGCACTGGTGAAGCCGCAGCTCGAATACTGTGTTCAGTTTTGGACCCCTCACGACAAGAAAGACATTGAGCTTCTGGAGCAAGTCCAGAGAAGGGCAACAAAGCTGGTGAGGGGACTAGAGAACAAGTCTTATGAGGAGCGGCTGAGGGAACTGGGGTTGTTTAGCCTGGAGAACAGAAGGCTGAGGGGAGAACGCTCGCTACAACTACCTGAAAGGAGGTTGTAGCCAGGTGGGGGTCGGTCTCTTCTTCCAAGTAACAGGTGATAGGACAAGAGGAAATGTCCTCAAGTTGCGCCAGGGAAGGTTTAGTTTGGGTATTAGGAAAAATTTCTTCACCTAAAGGGTTATCGTGCATTGGAACAGGCTGCCCAGGGAAGTGGTAGAATCGCCATCCCTGGAGGTATTTCCAAGACGGGTAGACACGGTGCTTAGGGACATGGTTTAGTGGTGGTTTTGGCAGTGTTAGGTTGATGGCTGGACTCGATGATCTTTAAGGCCCCTTCCAACCTAGACAATTCTGATTCTAAACCCATGTTTCTATTAGGATACATGCAGGCTTGTAAACCATTCCCTCTCCAAAATAACATCTCTGACACCATGGGAGTTCTCAGCTTCGGCAACTTGAATTACTGTTTTTAATACTCAGGTAAGCTTTTCAGTGGAGATATTATAAACTGGTAAATAAAATTTCTTGGAAAGCTAATAGGTAACAAAAGCAACAGACGTGAATAACTGCTATTAAATGCCTCCCTTTTTTTAATGAAACAAACCATTGCAGCTCTTCACTGAACTTCATCGAAAACAGATTTTATCGTGAATGGAATGATTTGGGACTCAGTCACTGCAAATGAATAAACTACATGGAGATTGCTTTCCATGATAATGGAAGACAGGCAAATAAACAAACTTATATGGCACAAAATGCAAGTTTCCAACACCCTATTTCTAATAATGTCAGAAAAAAAGACACATTTCTCATTGGAAGTCACACAGGTTGAATGGAGACGGAAAAGTAGCTGTTTTCCCATATGTTAAACAAAGGTAAGTGACAGCACCTTCACTGAGCAAGGTGCTGCAGGACTCCAATATTTCCACACAGAACAGAATTATATATGCTGTTTTTTCTGCATAAAAAGTGTTATGTACCAAATGAACAGCAGACAACCTGCTAAATGGCAGCAAAGTTGGATGAAAGGAGAAACCAGCAATCTTGAAGAAAAGATCACCTCAAACTGCTGCTACCTGGGGAGCCCTCCTATATTGCAGAATGGGATACGTGCACATCCTGGCTGCCAAACCCAGCTGCAAATTGGCAAGGGGTTTGGCTCCCCTCCCACACCCCATCGGGGTAACCAGTGGAGGACAGCATCAGCACTGCTGATCTGTGGCAGATGCAGTGTTTCAAACCATCGATGGCACACACCAACTTCTTTTGTAATTGCATTGTCACGTAAACGGTGGCACACAGCCTGTATATCTAGATATCAGTGGTGATCCACTGCCCATCGACAGTTTGTGGAGTCAGGAGAGATGAAGGAGCCTCAGTTCCTCAACTACCTGGTTGTCCTGAATGAAGGGAAAGGACATTCAAGAATGCCAACAAAAGCCAGCATAAAAAATGCACATACTGTTATTTGTGAGCAGCAGGGGACCCAATAGAGATTATGGTTTTAAGCTACCCTCAGCTAACCCTATAAAAACCAACATAATAGTAAGCATTTGAAGGTCACATACCACATGTGGCTAGACTAGAGGTAAACAGACCCCCCAGTGAAAGGGGATGCCCATGTTGTGACAGAAATGAGCCCCATTCCAAATCTAAAGGAGCCACCATTTAGGAAAAAGGAAGGAAGTTTGCAGAATTGGTCCCTTTCAGCCTGTCTCACTCACAAGAACTGAACAAGGTCACATCTAAAAGTATATAGAGAACTGTCTACAATAATCCAGACTCAATCAAATCACTGTTGGCCACACCACCAACTCCTTCAGATGGCAATCACTCTTAATCAGTTCTAAGCACAAGCTGCATCTTAAGCAGGCTCCTTATCTCTACTGGATAATTTCACCTTGACTTAATTGACTGCCAGTCACCTAGAGGTCACTGACACATTTGTAAAGGTTAGTTTGGACAATCCCCAAACACCTCTGGTTTGCCTCTGAGATCAAACTACAGTAATATTAGCTTGGCTCAAACATGTAGCTAGTGTCCAAAGTTGCCTTTAAATATGTGCAAACTGTCTGAAGTTTATTGTCAATCAACTACAGCTCCACCTGCCCCCCACAGTCAGCACAAGCCTGCAGCATGGGCTGTATCCTGTTACCAACCTCCTATGCTAATCCATCTCCTTTCTCTCTCTTGCACAAAACTTCAAGTCTCTGAAGTCTTAAAAGCTTTCTCTCAGGACCAAAACCACTGCTTTCTTTTTTTTTCCTTTTTTTTTTTTTTTTTNTTTTTAATTTTCGTTGTAATTTATACCTACAATGCGATTGACTTCACCCAATATACAAGCTTTCCAGGAGAGGTGCTGTTGTTTCAAAAAGGTAGTGCTTGAGCTAAAGACCTCAAACAAGTTTCTGCTGTATGCAAGCGCCCCTTCTAGAAATGGCATCAAGGTCCTGGAAGTAATCCAGACAGGCTGAGCAATTGTCAGTGATGATCTAGCTTATTCAGAAACAGTCTCTGTCAGAAGGGTGAGTTATCCCTCGGAGAGGAGCAGAAACCAAAGTGAAAGGTTAAATCTGCCACATATGACAATGGTCTCAAAAACACCTCTGAGGACACTCCTCAGCTGCCTCTGGCTTCTTTTCTATTTATTGCTCGTGCTTCTACCTTTCAAAATGAGCCCCTCTTTCCTAATTAAGAGATCAACTTTTTGCCAAAAAGAAGCATTAATCCCAAGTCTCTTCTTAAAGCTGGAAACTGTCTTCTCCCTCTCATCCCCCTCAGATTCTCTGGTGTCTAATAATACTGGTTGAGATAGCTCTGAGACATTTTTCTCCATGGGGCATTCATCTGAGTGTCTCCACCTATCTACACTTACTGCTTTTGACACCTCTGGAGAGCTCAAATTTGACTGAAATTTGCTATCAGGTTCAAGGTTTATGGGGGCATAAGAGAAAGAAAAGTCAGTGCAGCCACACTGAATGTATTTTAAGAAGTAAAATTTACATATAAGGAACATTATTAAAAACAGGGGGGTTTAGTGGGTTCTTGACCCAAAGCTATTTGTGTTATTTGGTATTTTTCTCATTGCTAGGGGAGGAAGTATAAAAATCACTGCTAATGAAATTTTGCAGAAAACACATAAACTTGCTGTGCATTAAATAATCTGCTGCTATCACTTGGCCTGCTTCATTACAGAGCCTCACAGCTTATCCAGCCAAATACCAGACCAGACATTTAGGAACAAAGATGAGAAAGCCTGAAAACGATATTCTGAAAAGCAGGAAATCTGTGGAAGGACCGAGGAAATGCAGACGGACAGGCTCCGAAGGCAACACTTCCAACTTACAGAGGAAACAGACTCATGGGCATATTCAACGTAAGTGGTATAAAGATTGAGTTGTATCATTATCTCTACACTGCAGAACTGATATCCATGTTTTCAGAAATCTGCTGAAAATTTGAAAAGATTTTAGAGAAGACCTACATGCAAAATCACTGAGAAGCATGCTTTACTTCACATGACTAACACTCTTGGATAAACTAAATAGAGTGACAAGTTTAAAAAGCAGCCTTCAGGTACCTACATGGAGAAGCAATTCTCAACAGTAGACAGCACTTTAATCTACCAGAAAAAGACATAATGAGAGTTAATGGTTAGAAGTTTAAGCTAGACAAATACAAGATAGAAACACGGCACAATTTTAACTGTGAAGAAAAAAACATCCTTGGAACAAGTTATTGAGGAATGAGGTGCAGTCAATGATGTCTTTAAATCAAGGCTCAAGAATTTTGCATAATTATGTCAGATGTAATTACTTTAATGACAAAAATACTGATTGAAATGCTACGGACCATAGATGACCTTAATCATTTCAACTGGTCTTAAAATTTATAAATCTTTCCAGAACGCTACAAGGTTTTCCAAGGATAGGGACTTCGTTATTCATGCCAGATTATGTCACCTATGCCCTGCACCTTGACTTTGCTTCAAATCCATCCTGAAAGAAAAGTTGACATAGAACATTTATGTCATATATTTAGTACATCCCATCTTGGAGACTCAGGTGTTGCTCCTTTTAAACTGGTACTGGTGATTTTGGGGCACAACTTCTCCTAGATCACAACCCAAGTTCTCTGAACGAGCCCCCTATCTGCCAAACCCACATCTCCTCGCCCATGCCAACACTCAGAAGTGTTGCTCCCAGTATTGCATGGGCTGCTGCTGACTGCGTGACAGAGCAGGTGTCCTCTGGGAAAAGTGTCAACCAACTTACTGAGGCCAGCTGCTCCACAGTCACCATCCAAATGCAGGCTCATTTGCCCTGCAGCACATTCACGGCACTCATCTTAGAGGCTGCTTTTGCCTGGCTTGACATGGTGCAGTGTGAGAGCCTGCACGCAGTCATCACCCAGTACTGTGGCTGCACAGGAGAGGCCGAGCCTAAGGAGTCACAGGTGAGCGGCTCTAAGCTGTGCTGCCTTAAGTCCCTTGGTACAGGCAAACACATTTTATTCTGTGTGACATAAAGTCAGGACTCCTAGACAAATAGCAAAAAGTGCCTTCACTATAACATTCAGTAATCAATGCCACGTCATTATTCTGTCAGTCCAAACAGTTGAGCCCTTTTGGTTCCCTTAATTTTGTTAGAAGTAACACCGCCTCCATCCCTTACGTGTCCTCCCAGGTACTTCCCTGAGATATCATAGCACTGGATTGGCAGGGTGCAGCATCACCAGGTCCATCTCCAGTCTATACCCAGTTAATACTCATAAAGGTCAGGGCATCTGGCTTGAATCCCAATCTACGCAGACAGGGCTGTGTTGAACACAGAGCGCAGCAGCAAAGGCCACTTACAGCCACAGTCACTGTGCTGTTTGCTGCAGTCAGTCACTATCGGCGCTTCAGTTTTGCAGTATATTTCTTCTAGAGAAGGACCCTGTGTGCAGCCCTGCTATTCGGAATCCCATTAACTTTTTATTTGAAAAAACTTCCACCATCTAAACCATAACCATTTCAGAAAACACTGCACCGTGATTAGCTGCGGTGACACCACCTGCCATTCACAACCCAAAACACAGTAAAAGCTCACATTCACTCAGATGTGACTGTGACATGCTTTCACACTTATTTCAAAACTTAATATAGATAGGCCTGGATCAATAGCAATAAATCTCCTGTGGGATCCAAAGATGTTTGGAGCTGGGATGACAATTTTCCTTACATGATCCTATAGGCCTAAAAACAAGAGTAGAGGCCCCCAGGTATTGCTGTAGTGAAAATAAGATGTATACACAGAAGTGCAAAGTGCAGTTTTTTGTGCCTTGTGAAGTTTTTTTGAGGTACTGAAAGGCTGTGAGGAGTTCATAACAACGTTTATAAACGCTGGAAAAGGCAGTTTTAGCAAGAATGAAAATCTGCCTGAGATTTGTTCTGCTGTTTATTCGTTATTCACCATTGATCATTTTCCTCTAATACATTTTCCTTATTCTTTCAGGGGAATTCAAAACACCCTATTTGGCCATGATGACAGACTGCACAACCTAAATATTAAATAGCAAAGAGGCAAAGAGAATGCTTTTTGAAAAACCTGTAGGGAAGAAACAAACCAAAAAAAAAAAACCCAAATTAAACCATCAGCATTAAAGAAATTGCAGGCTGAGATTAGTCTGCACATGAGTCACTAATCCAAAGGAGCAACCTTGTACTTTTACCAATATTGCCAGCTTTTGGGATACTTTGAGAAGTCATATAGTACTGCATGGGGCAGTACTTGCAACTCCAGCTACAGAATCCAGCAGCTATAGTTGAGAATTTTGGTTTTTGTTAAAAAGGGGGTTATTATAAAATGTTGAGGCCTCATGGTTTATGCTAAAAGTCTGAAGATATTAAAAAGCAAAAGGCAATCCTCCTCCCCCTCAACTTAGTAAGAAGAAATAGCTGTATTTGTCATTCTGCCTCACCACCAATGTTATCTTGCGTGATTTCATACACTGAATGCTGGCACTTCTCAGCTCTGGCAAGGCTCTGGCATAGCTCTACAGGCTGATGATATGACTATTTAACAGATGCTATAGCTATTTAGACTATTCATACTAGTTCTGAATCTAACAAAATAACCAGTACTGGATATACAGTGCCTTCACCTGAGTATCAAAAGGCACTTATAATAATAACTAAAGACCATTTCCTTCTTATGTACCTGTGATAATTTTTTTCCAATCAGATCCTATTTAAATCTAATTTTTCTACAAAGCATGACCACTTTTACATGAGGCAGCAACCCCATTCTCTCAGCTGTGTACCTCTGTGAAGCCAGCTGTCCAGTGGTCACACAAGAACTGCTTGGCTATGCAACACAGTCTGACAACAACAGCTGAGGAAGTCTTTGCTACGTCAACTTTCACCTTTCTTGAGCCTGACATCTGGAAAATGCAATAGTTAAAAACCGATTAGAGTCTCTTTATCTGTTATAAAGTTTCTTTATCTGTGATACCTTTTTTCAAAACAGAAAAGAAAGTTAGAGCATCAGGTTTTTTTCCTTACTACTCAACTTCTTGACATAGTGTTGCTGAAATTTTTGCCATCATATCTGTGAAGACAGATGGAACAAAAAGAAAAGCCAGTGGCTCCACCTATCTTTCTAATTAAAACAGAAAACATGTTGACTATGTAATTTCAGAAGACCCTATCCAATCTAGTATTGCTTTGGGACATAACCTAAGTGCTACTCAGGTCAGTGGTCAGAGTCCACATCTCCAGATTTTGGAAGATTTGGAAGCCATCAAAAGAACTAACAAGTGTGAAACACTGTCAGTGTTAATGAAAGCACTGCAGCATATTAACAAAGAATAAAAAAAGCCACAGCCCTCGAACTGTGTTGTCTCAAAAGAGCAAGGTGGCAACAACTCTGACAGGAGGAAAACCTCAGAAATCACTGAGACAGACTCTGGGGCGTAAATACCATAGAAGTCGGAGTGTACCTGAAGTATCAAAGACTTTGAGAAACTGGCTATGTGACCACCACATGCAAATGTGCGAGTGCAAAATGCTCCATTGACGGAGAAATAAGGGCCCTTCAGAGCTCATTAGCACCACTAAGAGATTTGCACAGCTAAAATGAGGAGGACCACAACAGCACTACAGAAAGCGTTGAGACAGGGACTGGATTCCAGTTGTTCTGAAACTGCAAAGGCCACATCCCTGTAAACAGATTTCACTGAGCATTAGTGATTTCTTTGCTAACCTCACATTAGTGGTAACAACTGACCTTACAGCTAAATCCACACAGATGTTTATAGAAGAAGCATTCAGTCAAGAATCACAAGTGCTGCAAGCTGAAGGCTGAGCTGTGAAGAAGAGTATGCATTTTGCAAAAGGGAATGTCTCACCATGTACACAAACAAATTACTGATAGATCAATGTGCCACAGACAACCTAATCTTGGAAACAGTGTTGAAACCATGCAAATCAAAAGCAATGTATATTCAGGTTTTGCGTAAAGCAGCTTTGCAGATGAAAAATGACACCCAGCATACATGAAGTAAATGAGGCCTGTCATCCTTAACTAAGAGGACTGAAACAAGTTTCAATTACTAAACCCATTGCACTCACTTTCTACAACATAAACAGGACAACAAAAATGCTTAGACTAATCAGCCAGGGCTGAATTTCCTCCCACCAAGACAGCTTATGCAGACAGGTGGAGAAAAAAAAAATTAATCATTTAGCAAATTAGAAAAAAAGAGTGGAAAACTGTGAAAGCTGGGTATTCAGTGGATGACTGTTTCACCAAAACTATGTGTGGGCTTAAAAAACCCATAATTTCTGAAACAACCAATGTAAATGTTAATAATGGAAAAGATGTACCAAAAATTTTATGAAACAGAGGTTCATTTGCAGGGTCAATCCAAAAAAAATTAATAGGAGAAGAATTTGTAATATCTATTTATGCCAAATCTAAACAATGCGTATCACTCCTGTTTGTTTCTCATCTGTATTAGAAAGCTTTTTAGTTTAAGTCTGTAAAATTGTAGCTCCTATCACCAAATGGGAGACTGACAGCATTCAGAAACATGCTGACTACCACTCTGTTACCACACAGCTCAGAGAAAATCACCTAATCTAAATAAAGTCTATAGGCACAATTATTAAAGCATTAGGAGTACTCTCCACACACACACCCACACACACACCTGCCCCACCACCATCTTCTTTGGGCAGGGGATTGAAATAGTTTTGACTACTCTTATCTCCTTGAATTTGGGGGAAAAGAAAGACAGGAGAGAATCCATAGGACAACTATGGTTCTTTGGGCTATTTTAGGTAGATTTACAAACTTTTCCAAATTGCATTAAATACTCTGAATTTAGGACAGGAAACGTCTCATTATCTTTCACAAATATAAGTAACTAAATGAATATGCTCCAAGCAACAGCAAATTCCCCATGTGCACTTTTGAGTAAAGGGTTTCTCTTCCTCATGAAACTGCAAACCAGCATCAGGCATCCTCTCCTACACAGGCAAAGTGGTTGCCAAAAGGGACAGTTTAAAGCTGCAAAGAACACTTGGGGTTATAAAAATATAACCCCATTTAGAAATACAATGGCTGAGAGCCTCAGGGTATCATTTTTGTTCATAGCAGACAAGCGATCTGAGCAGTCTAGTAATGAGGGCACAAGATTGGGAAGCGGGATTAGAACCCAATGTTCAAACCAATGGAAAACATAGATCAGAAGCAGACTGGCACTCACAACTGCTAGCTGCAGCAGAGACAAATTTTGTTCTGCAGGAGCATGTCATCCAGCCCGCTGCACACCACTAAGAGAAAGCTACTGCAGCAGTAGACAAATTGCAATTTGCTTTAAAAAACAACAATAATTCCTACAGAACCACCTCTGTTTTGATCTGATACATAATTTATAGAGGGGAAAAAATGCCACCCTTGAAATTACTTTGGCCCTGTAGTTTTTAACTGTCAGATACAATTTCTTTGAAATCTAATTCATGATTTGCAGGCTTCATTAAGTTTTCGCAAGTAATTTTAAACTTAAATCACCATTGGCAAATCCATCATTTATTGATAGAAACATTAGGACTCTAATGGACTGTGACTCGTGATGAAACAAGATAGGAAGGTATGAGGGTGAAAAATGTGCTCCCTTCTGCCACAAAAGACTATTTTGTCAGGAAAAAAAAATCAGACAGGGAAAAAAGTAGTTTTTCTTTCCCCTCACCCCATAACGGGCAACTTAAGAAGAGTTTTTGGAGTTGTTAAAATTATCTTCTAAAACTTGGGTATGAAGATACAAGCTAAAGTAATAGCTTTTCTGTTTTCTTATTTGCAGAGATATTTTAAGGATGGAGAGCAGTAAAACTCTGTCCTCTGAAAGAGAAGGGAATAAACAAAAGCATGCTGAAGCAAGTAAAATACAACAGAGAAGCCCAGATATTTGCTATCAATTTAGTCCCTCACCATGCTGAATCCCTTGATTCTGGCTGAGGACATGTTGAAACAGTAGAAAGATGATGATTGTATATTGGCTGATATGTAAGAATTTAGTATATAGTTAGTCCAAACTTTACCAAGTACATAGGTTTCAAACAAATGGCATTCAAGTACACTTCTCAGAGGCCTGTTATATATACAGAGGCCTGTATATATCTGATCCTGCCAAGCAAAATCTCCTTCATGATTTGTAGCCATCTTCCTTCAGTGCAACTTGCCATACAGTCAGAAATATATTTCTTTTTAATTCCAGATAGAAGTTTTATTTACTGTACTTTTTTTATCATACCATCATTCCCCTCAGCTAGCAATTATGATTTCCGGCCACCCATTTTGAATAATGTGATAAAAAATACATTTCACATATTAAGTGACTCCAATGCAATTCCCAAAGAAAACACAACTACTAATCATAGAATCATAGAATGGTTTGGGTTGGAAGGGACCTTAAAGATCATCTAGTTCCAACCCCCCTGCCATGGCCAGGGACACCTCCCACTAGATCAGGTTGCTCAAAATCCCATCCAACCTGGCCTTGAACACTTCCATGGACAGGGCAGCCACAACTTCTCTGCGCAACCTGTTCCAACACCTCACCACCATCACAGTAAAGTTCTTACTAATATCTAATCTAAATCTTCTCTCTTTCAGTTTAAAACCGTTACACCTCGTCTTATCACTACANCACGCGCAACAACCCCAACTCCGCCAGCCTGTCCTCACAGGAGAGGCACTCCATCCCTCTGATCATCTTTGTGGCCCTCCAGCAGGTCCATGTCCTTCTTATGTTGGGGGCCCCAGAGCNTTCTCTGCGCAACCTGTTCCAACACCTCACCACCATCACAGTAAAGTTCTTACTAATATCTAATCTAAATCTTCTCTCTTTCAGTTTAAAACCGTTACACCTCGTCTTATCACTACACTCCCTGATAAAGAGTCCCTCCCCAGCTTTCTTGTAGGCCCCCTTCAAGTACTGGAAGGTGCTATAAGGTCTCCCTGGAGTCTTCTCTTCTCCAGGCTGAACAAGCCCAACTCCGCCAGCCTGTCCTCACAGGAGAGGCACTCCATCCCTCTGATCATCTTTGTGGCCCTCCAGCAGGTCCATGTCCTTCTTATGTTGGGGGCCCCAGAGCTGGTCATAGTACTCCAGGTGGGGTCTTACCAGAGTGGAGTAGAGCAGCAGAATCACCTCCCTCAACCTGCTGGCTGTGTTTCTTTTGATGTAGCCCAGGATACAGCTCATGTTGAGCTTCTCATCCACCAATACCCCCAAGTACATCTCCTCAGGGCTGCTCTCAATCCATTCTCCACCTAGCCTTTATTTGTGATTGAGATTGCCCCGACCCACATGCAGGACCTTGCACTTGGCCTTGTTGAACTTCATGAGGTTCTCACAGGGCCACCTTTCCAGCCTGTGCAGGTCCCTCTCGATGGCATTCCTTCCCTCCAGCGTGTCGACTGTGCCACACAGCTTGGTGTCATCAGCAAACTTACTGAGGGTGCACTCAATTCCAACATCCATGTCGCCAACAAAGATGTTAAATAGCGCCAGTTCCAGTATCAACCCCTCACGAACACCACTCGTCACTTGGACATTGAGCCGTTGACCACAACTCTTTGAGTGTGACTATCCAGCCAGTTTCTTATCCACCAAGTGGTCCATCTGTCACATACACATCTCTCCAATCTAGAGACAAGGATGTTCTGCGGGACAGCGTAAAATGCTTTGCACAAGTCCAAGTAGATGATGTCAGCTGCTCTTCCCTTATTCACCAACGCTGTAACCCCATTGTAGAAGGCCACCAAATTTGTCAGGCATGATTTGCCCTTAGTGAAGCCATGCTGACTGTCACCATCACCTCCTTAGTTTCCAGGTGCCTTAGCAGAGTTTCACGGAGGATCTTCTCCATGATCTTGCGGGCACAGGGGTGAGACTGACTGGCCTGTAGTTCCCCAGATCTTCCTTTTCTCCCTTTTGAAAAATGGGGGTTATGTTTCCCCTTTTCCAGTCAGCGCAAACTTCACCAGACTGCCACAGCTTCTCAAATATGATGGATGGTGGCTTGGCAACCACATCTGCCGGTTCCCTCAGGACCCATGGATGGATATCATCAGGTCCCATGGACTTGTGCACCTTCACATTCCTTAGATGGTCTCAAGCCTTATCTTCTGCAGCGGGTGGTTCTTCATTCTCCGAGTCCCAGCCTTTGCTTTCTGCAATTTTGGCAGTGAGGCTACAGCACTTATCAATGAAGACTGAGGCAAAAAAGTCATTGAGTACCTCAGCCTTCTCCATATCCCAGGTAACCAGGTCTCCCATTTCCTTCCAGAGAGGGCCCACATTTTCCCTAGTCTTCCTTTTATCACTGACATACCTGTAGAAGCTTTTCTTGTTGCCCTTGTTGTCCCTGGTGAGATTTAACTCTATCAGGGCTTTAGCCTTCCTAACCTGATCCCTGGCTGCTTGGGTAATTTCTCTGTATTCCTCCCAGGCTACCTGTTCTTTGCGGTGCAAAGCACTGTTGTCATGGAAAGGTGCGTCATGCATAAGCAGAAGCCCATGCACCTTCTTAGATATGAGACTGTGTCATAGCAAGAGTTAACACTGTAAAGTCTGTAAGTATATCGCAAAGAAACCTCCACTGCAATCAAATGTGAGCATCCTGCAATATGCAAGTTGACTGACACTGCCCAGCAGAAAGGATACGAAAAAGAAAGATGAAAAAGAACCACAACTCCCTACAGTGCTAGCACTATGCACAGCATGAAAAATTAGGAATATTTGGTGCAACCTAAAAGAGAGGATAAAGGGGCTGCTCTGTCTGGGAGAAGCTTTCTGGCTTCAGTGAGGTTATTTCTAGGTTCACTCAAACAGAGTTCGTGAAATGACTGGCTGGTCGCTAAGTCAGATTTTATCTATTTTAGAACAACTACCCTCATCACTTTGAGCAGTAAGGGTATTTCTGTGACTTTCTCATTCATTTTTTATATATACATAATGAATAAGAATATATGAGAATAAGAATATTAAATAAGCTGAATGTAATGCATTTTAAATAAACCTTCTACTTCTTTTTTTAGATCTAAATTAAATGCAAAGTAAGCACCTCTCAAATGCTTGTGGCTAAATTTACCACTGGGAACTTAATGGGTGTGCTGATGAAACATTTACATGCAGCTGTTTTGGCCATAAAGAAAGAAAATTTGCACATCCAATACATCCAGCTTTACATCCAACTTCTCTGCAATATGATTACCTTCTTAATACATACAAATGAAAGTTTAAATGGGAAAAACTGGCAAGGTTCAAGGTCTGGACTTGTTTTGAAAAACATTTTCAGTGTTTGGGCCACCACGTACAAGCTGAGATTTATAAAGTTCTGCTATTCACATTTCAGTTCTGTTCCAATAAATGCCATTATAAAGTTTTCAGACTAGTAATAAAAAAGCTATTAATGTGTTTTCTCCATGTTAATCAATTCAATACGGGGATTGTGATGTTAACACTACTTTACATTACTGCCTTCATAATTTCTCATTCTTACAATATATAAAATAAACAAAGGGGTTTTGGATTTCTTATAAATTCATTTTTATCTCAAAGTGAAAGCTGTGCAAGATTTGTGGCTTCAGACTTATAGCTGATGATAAGCTTCTCCTTCCTTCCTCTTCCCAAACTAAATATACAAAGAGACTTTAACAAAATTAATTGCAGTATTCAGCGTTCATGAATTTCTATGCTTGTGTAATTCATTTCCTTGCAGATAGCAAAGCAAAAGTAGGTTCTCTTGCTGCCAAGGTTACAGGATTCATGAGCAAGCCTGCTCAGGACTAATGGGGAATAAGTAAAGAATCTCCTTCATCACTCCTTTTACTGGGGTCTAGTGTTTAATCGCATTAAATAACTCATGCCATCAGACTGCATTGCTTAGGATAAAGGGACAGCCAGAGAACTAATCCTGCAAGGAGAATCCTGAACAGCCATTTCTCTCACAATTTATGTAATGTTTAGTAATAAACATTACTCCCAGCTTGGGGACCAATCATATTCATATCCAGATTCATCTCTGGCAAAGAGTATAGTCCTTCACTCAATTCCTTCACCAGCAACTCCACTCTTCGATCCAGGTATGATGTGGGAAGGCGAAGCAACCTGTGTTCCCTCACAAAAAAGAAGTAGCATAAAATCTTTGCTTACCCCCCACCTAATCCTGCTGCCCAGAGCTGCCAACCGTAGAGGTCAGAAAAGGGAACTCGTCCCTGATAAGGACCATAAAGGAAGACCCTGTAGGTGAGCTGAAGCCACAGAGCACTGTAAGATCAGTCTAGGTGTTTCTTCTCTTGCTGCAAATCAACAAATTCACTTTCAGGTGCCATACGTACTTCTTACAAGAAATAGCTTTATATGCAGGAAAAGACCTGTCCTGGTCTGAGGTAAAACAGAACCAATTTTTGGTTCTGTAATTGGACTTTGCAGCTAAGCCTCTTCTAACTAACTGAACTCTTTGAAAATTAACAGCATATCGTGCAGAAACTGTTTGCTCTCAGAGTGATAAAACCTGATTAGTTGTAATTTATGCCAAGGAATGGTATGCAAAGAGGCTCTTGCTTATACTTATTGCTATAACAATCAAGGCCAGCTAACTTTGTTATGTGCCCTGTTGAAGGGTCGGAAGCAGAAAAGTGCAGTGGGGTCCCACCTGCTGGGACAAGCGGACAGGACAGGTGACCCAAAACTGACCAACAGGGTATTCCATCGCATCTGCCTCATGCTCAGTAGAGAAGCTGAGGGATCAAAGGGTCAGCCCTCTTTCTTCAATGGCCGGCATCCAAGGAGGACTCTGTCCGTTCGTCTGCCTTTGATCCCAAACCATTCATTCCTGAATCCAGATCCAGAATCCAGTTCCCATCTGTCACTGAGTCCAGTCTGGGACTTTCCCCTATGCCTGTTGGTGACACGATCATCATCCTGGGAGCTTGATACTGGTTTTGTATATATTGTTATATTTCATTATTTTCTTTTTTATTATTTTAATAATTTATTAATATTTTCAATAAAGTAGTTTAGTTTTTTCTAAACTCGTAAGTCTGTTTCTCTCTCTCCCTCTTCTCCTTGAAGAGAGAGATGGGGGAGAGCATCTGTTGTTGGTATTCAGTGGCCAGTCCAGCCCAAACCATGACAAGACCCACCCAGTCACCCTTCCCAAATCATAGAATCATAGAATTGTCTAGGTTGGAAGGGACCTTGAAGATCATCAAGTCCAACCATCTGCCTAACACTGCTAAATCCTAAAGTCCTGCCTGTTCTGACACAGCCCAGATCTGGGGACGGATATTGATACATCCATAAAGCAAGGAACATTTCCTGACTTTTCCTGGATTTTTGAGTTAGAGGGTGGAAGGACAATTTAATTTCCTACTTTATAAAATGCAATTCACCTTTCATTCCCCACTTACTTTTATAAAAATCTGTTAAGATAAAAGACTTTTTTAATTTATTCTTCCATTTCAGCTTGAAATGGAGGACCAGGTGAGCTGCTAGTTCCTAATAAACTAAAAGAAGTGATCCAAACCTATATGCTTATTAATGTGAATGCATTTTTACCTTCCATGCACAACCATATTCCAAAGACAATATGAGAGGCTCAGTATTGTGGTCACAGGACACAAAAAAGGGAATGTTAAGATTCATTCTTACCCAACGAATTCTTCCCTTGCAAAGTGTGTTGCTGCAGTAGGCAGTGCACTGAACCATGTCCCACCACTGTACTGGTGTTCAGCATCACTCTACCTTGGAGATGACTTGCATGCACAACAAGGGGTTTGGGGCACCCCACTTCACACCCCAGCAGGTCTAATTTTCATGAAACGTCAAAATTCAAGCCTCTCTAAAATTATCTCAAAACGGGTCAACGAGGGAGAGACACTCTCAGTGTAAAAACACATTTTTATTATGCATGATGTAGTTAACTGTCTGTTAAATCTCACTTTCCTTTAGCATTAATTTTTCTCTTTATCAAATTCCACCACCACCACTTAAAAGAGCACCTAAAAGTTGCATAAGAACGAACTCTGTAACAATTGTCACATTCTTGCCTACTTAACTCCACTTAACTCTGTTCAATCAGAACACAAGTTGTCTGTGTGCAACCTAACATTCCCACTGGATAATTGTTTCAAGGACAGAAGGTGAAGCGAACGGCAAGTCAGAACTGACATAGTGACATCTCAATGTCCTCTTCTCTTGGAAGGTTAAAGTAGCCACGGTATTGAAAGCTTTCAGAGATCACAAATTTGATCCTCTTAATTCATGCTATTTAAATTGTGGATTCATGATGTTAAGCTGAATGAGGCAAACAGTCTCTGAGGAGAAAGAGAATAACTATATGGCTGAAGAAATGTGCTTCAAGTAGTGCATTGTATGCCCTCATCAGCTTTGTTTCTCAGTCCCCAAACGTGCCACTTTTCACAAAAAATCTATATAGAATAGGAATCCTTAACTTTTCTCTGACAATCTCCTCTAGAAAGGTTCACATGGAAAAATCTTGAGAAAGAACGATATTGGAATCCTTGAATTTAATATGCTGTTAAAAAAAAAAGGAAATTAACGAGATGTATCAACTTTAAATGTAAAACGTGGAATAGATAAGGACTTACCAAGTGACCCTTACAGGCTATAACGCTGCACGGCATCCTACTGAGGCGAGAAATAAACACACACAGTTTGTGAAACTGATTTAAAATATGTTTCTCAGTTGCATTGAAATTGTTTCATAGGAGTCCCGTGGAAAGGGTTCATTTGTCCATCTCTAAATCTGGCTGTTAGCATCTATCTGCTAAACAGGACATAGCAGGGAGCGCATACGGGCAAATTCACACCAGGACATGCCACAAGCCTCACCACAGCGTCACTGCAGCTTCACAAGGAAGACTATAGCTCTTCTAGGCACACAGCAAACAGGTCAATTCCAAATGGCCAGCTACTCCAGCAGAACATTGCTCAAAATACATCTGGAATGGGTGGAGGAAGGCCTTTAGGTCAGAAAAGTGCCTTCGTATTTTCTAGATCAAGCAGGAGAGTAGTTTTGCATTTCAGATCCTGATCTAATCTCCTCAAAGAGCTACACAGTAATCTTGACCGGTACATGGTGTCTAAGAAGCATGCTAGGAGCTGCCCCTGGATCAGGAGCGAGGAGACCAAGCAATCCAGAATCCAACTCCTATGGAATCTGTACAGCCCCATCAAAGATGTGGAAACGAAAAGCCATATTCTCGATTTCACCATACATGGCACTAGTGGATCCTTATGAGATAAATAAAAAAATATAACCATCATACCCAATCACAAAATCTAATAAATGTGCACGTGAAAAAGGGACATACTAAATCCTCAAAAAGTCCAGCTCAGTGGGGAATTAAGTGTCTCCCTGCTGCACCCTTAGCAGTTTGATATCAAGCATATTCCAGTAATTTGAAGTAAGTATTCAAAAAAAGTAATTTCAAATAAATAACGGTGAAAGGCTAATTGAAAAAGCACTCATTCCAGTAAGTATCATTGAGAAGAAGCTTTAATTCATATATTCACCTTTAACTCAAATATTCTCCTTTTGTTTAAACACTGCAAATCTATGGCATGCACCAGTGGAAGCATTTTGTCATTGGAAAGTTCTTGCCATTATACACCTTCAACAAATAATTATAAAGTAAAAAAAAAAAAGTCAAATGGTTGGTAGACACACAGATTTCAGATACACTCAACTTCCATAACTTTTGTGAAAACTGATGACTAGCTGCAGCAGATACCCAAGCTTATTACCCAGAATGAGAAAAAAAGGCTGAAATGGGAGTGTAACAGATACACATTTCATCTGCTCTAGAATTCTACTGCCCTGCCAGTCAGAACTTGGGCTGTTTTTTTTTGCCAGAGTAGTGGTTGGAACTACTGGGCAAGCAAGGGTAATACCATACAAGACAAGAAAGGACTCTCTGGCCCACTAGAGGATGGTGAGAAGTTCTTGAACACTGGAAGAAAGCAAATATCACTTCTATCTTCAACATGGGCAATAAGGAAGATCCAGGCCTGTCATTCTCATCTCAATCCCTAGGAAGGTGATGGAACAACTAATCCTGGAAACCATTTCCAAACACATGAAGGACGAGAAGATGATTTGGAGTAGTCTGAATTGATTTATGAAGGGGAAATCAAGCTTATCTAACATGACAGCTTTCCACAATATGGTAACTAGCTCTGTGGATGAGGGGAGAGCAGAGGATGTTGTTTACCTTGCCTTGTATGGCTTTTGACACCTGTAGCTCTGCAGAGAAACCCCCTTGGGGTCTTGGTGGACATTAAGTTGATCATGAGCCAGAAATGCACTCTTGTAGCAAAGGCCAACAGTATCCTGGACTGCATTAGGAGAAGCACCGCAAGCATGTCACAGGCCGTGATCCTTCCTCTCTACTCAGCACTGGTGAGGCCATATCTGTGCCAAACTCTGGGCTCCCCACTACAAGAAATAAATGCCATTACTGGAGTGAGTCCTGCACAGGGCTATAAAGATGATTTGACTGGAGCATCTTTCATATGAGGAGAAATCAAGAGAGATGGGACTGCTCAGCCTTGGAGAAAAGAAGATTCACAGGGATTCCCATCAATAACTGATGGGAAGGAATGAAGAAGACAGAGTCAGACTCTTCTCAGTAGTGTCCACTGAAATCACAAGAGGCAACGGGCACAGATTAAAAAGCAGGACATTCAATCTGAACACAAGAAAACACTTTTTACTGTGAGGGTGGTCAAACACTGCAACAGGTTGCCCAGGGAGATTGTGGAGTCTCCATCTGTGGAGTTATTCAAAACCCAACTGGACGCAGTCCTGGTCAGCCTGCTCTAGCTGTTCCTGCTTGAGGAGGGGGTTGGACTACCTGCTCTCAAGAGGTCCCTTCTAACCTAACCAGTTCTGTGTTTCTGTAGCATAGCAAGGGAAAGCTGGACAGTCACTGAGAATACAGCTGGCAAAGCCAAGTTACCAGAGCAGAGATTAGGAAACTAATATCCACAGGAATCTAGATTTCATTAATTTAATTTCTCTTGGAAAACTGTGATTTTTTTGCAGCCAAAGTTCAACCAATTTCTTAGCAGGCAGCAGCTTCCCACACATTCTGCATTGCAAGATTAAGACATTAGGCTAGAGAATAAAAGTCCCCAATTATTGCAGTTGCAATGCAGTGGAATCTCCTACAGCACTGTCATACACCATCTCACACACTCAGGTGAGCATTATTTGGATCACCATGAGGGGAAGTGGGAAGGAGATTTCAGAAATCCTAAAATGAAAGATAATAGCTTGGCTCCATGGAAGACAACACGCAGCCCCCACTGACTTCACTGGGGCCAGGATTTTACGATATAGAAAGCGATAACTTGTGTATTCATTCTGTGCTGACACCTGATATTGTATCATGTAACTAAACCCCTAAATGGCTTAAAATGGATGTGGCAAAACTGTGATATCCAGGAGCAGAGAGCCATTCCAGTGTCCTAATCTTACTCATCTAATCGTCTCTCAGTGACGCTCTTAGATGAAAACTGACACTTACATGAATAGAATTGAAAGAGAGAAAACTTATGATAGGCAATGAGAAAAGCAATCCTCATTGCTCAGTGCTCTTCCGTGATAACAACAGTCATTATGAAAGAGCTGCCTCTGCCATTTGTACATAAATCAGTGTCAAAGAGAGCATGAACCAGGTTCCCATTGAGAACACCCTGCTATGGGAAGCCACATCTGGCCACTGAATGGCCAACAGCGGTTGTGGTAGCAGCAGGGACATTCCACTGACATTTACTTAAATACCAGTGTGATCTAAACACACTTCAAGGTACACAACATATTCTCCTCCTGCTTTCTTCGCAGCCCCCAAAAGAAAATCTTNAAAAAACATTGCTTCTCTTTGTTTGAATGCATTTTGCTGCTTTTCTGCCAACTACAATGCATTCCCTACTCATCAAGAAAAAGGGGGACCTAAAAGAAATCTGTAGGATGCTTTCTGTGTGTGCGTGTCATATAGACAGTAATGTTGATCCTCTTCACAGCTTTTAAATATCCCTTCAACAATTTTGATTACTTCAAATCTTATTGCAATGCCTTTGGTTCTGAATTTTCAAAAGAAAAACGAAATGTCTTGTGCAATAAATCTAACAAACATCTGGTCTTGAATCAAAATCTTTTTCTCTTACATGCTTCATGACTTTCCACTTTCAATATTCTCTAGAGAAAGACTATTTAGTTGTTTTCTTAAATACCTTTAAACAATCTTTTGAATCTTTTCCATTTTGGCTTCATTTACATAATTTACCAATATTTAACATGCAATTCAGTTTGCACTTTAACATGCCCCTCAAGGTGACCTCTGAAAAGGTTTCCTAAATGCTGAGGTTAGGACTTTGTCAACAGAGGCAATATCAGCATAGTTGAAGATGATGACATGTATTGTTCTGCTTTCCAGTGGTTCAGAGTGTCAAGGTGCAGATGGTAGAAACGTCTGGCAGAGCAACAACGTCCTTGGCTTAGGGCAGTAAAGTGCAAAATGGAGCAAGCAAGAAAATCAAAACAAAAATTGTTGTATAATAATTCAATAATCTATCACAGAGAAAACTCTTTAAGAAATTGTATCAAAGACAATTAGTAGCAGGAAGGGGAGTGTAAGTAGATGAATGGGTTTCAACAAGAAAGAACTGAACCTTTAAGAGGTTCTCTTCAGAATTCTCTGTTCTCAAGGAAGCCTCCTCTGCAATTTAAAGGCATAGGAGAGGGTACACAAAATAACTGCAGTACAACAAAGTGAATTAAGATCATGCCATGGTTAAAACAATCTTTGTGCATCACTCATTCACTGCTAATGCCAGGACACTGCAGCAAAATTGTGCTATACTACCATCATCCAAATTTTCAGAGCTACTGAAAGCTTCAAGTAGGAAATGTGTGCACTCAGAAATTGTAAAATAAAGTGGTTTCTCTGCCTCCTGTTAAGATATATCCCTTTACACAAAATCTACTTCTCTCTCTTCCAGCTCAGTTACTTCCTATTGTCAAGTCGATCGCTGATTTTGATGCTCATTTGTAAAGAGATTCAGGGAGTCCAAGAACCCAAATAATTAAGGGTAATTAGTCCTCATCATAGATGATTACTGATATACCTGTTTGCTGTTTTATTGGCACAGACAGTAAAACAGCAAGCAGGTATTGATTACCATTGATTGGTAATCACCACTGATTATGTTGGTTTTGTAAATTTGGGAATATATTTCAGAAAGTGCAACAGCTGGTGTCTAGAACACTTGCTGAACCTCCTTCCTACACCTGAGCTTCACAGCAGGGATTCAACTCACAATTATCAGCTGGAAAGACAACACCATCTTGCAGTGCAGCAGAGTTTGGGTAACATAAAGCACCTGAACATTTGTGGCCTTAAAGTCAACACACTCCACCCTAAGAGACCCCAGAACCAGTAATGGTTCAGAGCTGCTGATCAACAGATCTGTCATTCTGTGTATACCATTACTGAGTTAAATAGAAGGAAGGAGTTGAAAGAACTTCAGCTGTGAGTAACACCTAATAAAGTTATCTACCCACCACATTATTCTTCAATTGCAGCTGACAAATCCAAGACAAGGACTGTATGCTATTGGCCTGCCTCCAGTCTGATAACACAAAAAGTCATTTTCCCATCTCTTTTTGTATATGTAAAAAATGTTAAACATTTAGTTTACTGTCATTTTCTAATGTTGTCTGAAATACATTGTGACACATCAAAAATTGTTCATAGAATGAATAAAAAATGTGCTGTCTGTTTCAATATACTACTTCAGTCATTCCTCTGCATTTGATGTTACCTGTATTTAAATGTCTAAAGCTGCCTTAATTATTTATTTTATCACCTTTCTAAAACATTATTTTCTCTTTTTGCTATTCTTCCCTTTTTCAAATAAAATTGTATAAGACATGTAACAGCAGTTAGAACAGATGCAAAACTGGGGACCGGTTGATCAGGTGTATGTAAACCACTACCGTTCACTTGAGTTCTATCAGCACTGAATACCAGCATGTATTCAGTTCCTGATCCACCTAGATGCTGAAATGGCTTCTTATTTGACCAAAGATGAGTCCTGTAAAAAATTGTCCTCTGGAATAGTAAGGTCCCATTACATGCATTCAGACATGAGACCACTAAGTATTTCCCAGGAGACACTGCACCTTCAGGATTTAGCCTTCAAACATCACTTATCAAAAGTGGAGCTGAACTACTTACTCACCACTTGTAACATGCTTTAAGATGCCTGGGCAAAAAGCATGCAGTTGTGCAATGTATTTATTAACCACCATTACTGTACTCTAGAATTTTACTTCAGAGAGGCTGGCTGAAGACCTGCACCACTCATATTTTGTCTACTACAAAACCTGAAACTTAAGACACAGACATGGGAAACAAATCATTGTAAAACTGCTCCCACAACAAAGATATACTCTGACATGCTCCTGAGATTATAAATTAACCTCTAATTACAGATCACAAACCAGCAAGAAGGAAGCCCAGATACATCCCTTTCTGTTGTAGGCTAACTGATTCATTGCCAAATATTTATCAGGAGACCCTCAGATGAATTTAGTGATGTCAGGAAATAAAAGATAAATCTGGTTGGCTTTATGCCAGGCATAATGGCAGCAGCAGCTGTATTTGATTCATCTATACAGGTCTGGGAATTAATCTCCCAGTCAGCCAGGCTGGAGGTTGAAACTGGATTTCTCCTGAGAAAAAGCACTATTCCAAACTGTGCAGCAGGAAAATATGAAAAATTGCAATATGAACAAAAATCCATACTGACTAGGATAAGACACCTACATTCATCTTCATTTCTGAACTCAGCCAAAATATGAAGATATGTGGCATAAGGAGCTGACAGGCTACTGCATTATCTAATCTTTACAGAGAGTATTTGTGTTAGGCATGCAGCTTAATTTAGGAAAGTTTGATTTTCTTTTCCCCACACCCATTCCCCTGCTAACACTTTATTCAAGGAATCAATTAGACTTTGATCAACCATTGATCAAGAGTTCCCAGTGGGAAGCCGTAATGCATTTTATCTGCAGTTACTGTTCCTAAATAACACCTATTTCTGAGCATGCACTTAATTCTTTTCATCAATACTTTGCTACCCTTCAACAAGCCTGTTAATAGCACTTTGGAGGTGCACTTTCAGTGAAGTCCTCCTTTGACAAATGAATTAGTGAAACTATTGGGATTTCCTTTGGTGCATTTGCTTTTTTCAGTCACACGGGCAAATAAATTCCATTCCCCTCACCTCCTCCTGCCTAAAAAAAAGGTTGAAGTGATGTGTTGGAGTTCAAGATACTAAGTGGAAAGCTGTTCAGAACAAATAGAAAAAGATAACGAATAATGCTTTAAAGCAAACATTCATTATTTTTCAGTAAATTCCCTATGGAGTGAAAGATGTGATGCATCTTTACAATCTCCAGAATTTTTCACTGTCATTAGTCTTTCCCTAGCAATATTTCTTTTAAAGGAAAAACACAAAAGGTGCATTTCAACTTTGACAAGACTTCAGTACATGATTAAGTCAGTCACATGGATTTAAGCATGCGCTTAAATCTGATTTGCGCTTAAATCATCTGCTGAACTGGGACAGATTTAAACCTGTGCCTGAATGCTTTGCTGAAAAGAAGCCAAAACGAATTGGTTATAATTAAATTCTTTTGATGAAATTTCTGCAACTCCCTATTGTGTGAGACCAGTACTGAAATGCTAATAAACTAGTTAAAATTAAGCTTATTACCAAGTAAAATAAACCACAGAGATACTTCTGTCTTTTCTTATTTTATATCACCATTTATATAACATTATTTTGCATTAGAGAAATAAAATACTTGATCAGGACTAACGCATCACCCTCACAGAGCAATAATTGCAGTGCATTGCAATCCAGGAGACAACCTATAGACTCCTCCACATCTGCCTGCAATGCTACTCCTGTTTATCTGAGAAATAGCTTTTAGCTATGTCAGCACTTATGCAAAACTCTAACTCCAGCACACTGCCAGAGGGATGCTACATGCCAGGAACTGCTCAATGTGTGGACAGCTCTTTTAAAAATTAAACAAATGGAGCTCTAACTGAAAAATAAAGCATTAACACACAGGCTGCTCATAAACCATTGCATGCACATACCAGGACTTGCACACTCTGAAGCATGTTATGTTAATGCAGCATATCCCTGCAGATATACCACAGTTAAAAATAGCCGTGTCCGCTTGAGAGTCTTCTGCATGCCGACAAACACAGATACTACCCACGCAGCTGCTATTCTGAAATTCTCACAGCCTTGCACAGCAGCAGGAACAGCTATGTTCACTGTGGCAAAGGGGATACAGGGACCCAATATTTCTACCACCACCACTCAAAAGCTTCACCAGTACAAAGTTTTAAAACATGTGACCATGGGATGGCGTAGGCAAAGTCAAATGCTGAGGAAGAAACAATGGCAGAGGAGGCAGGCCATCTGACTGAAGAGCAGTGGAGAGTGACCACCCTGCCAGTTTTGCAGGACTTTCCAAAGCTGGTTGTTTTCCAATAACTTAAAACCATCTGTAAACTGTGTACAATTTGGATGATCTTGTCCCTTCATTTTAGCCTCCATTTTTCTATTTTCAAAAAGATTAATATCATTTCTGTGTGAGCCTGGGACAGTCCAGCATGCTAGACTGACGCAAGGCACTTTGTTACCTAAGCAGACATCCTGCTCTGCTGAAGCTCTGTCAAAAACAAACATGGAAAACTTTTAAGCTCTCTGGTCAGATGCTCAATGAGAACAACAGTTTCTGCAGTAGGTTCGAACTAAACTTTCTGTAGGAATAATTTCTTCATTTTGATTGTGAACCCCTTCCTCATATTGGCAAGTGGCTTAGCAGCATCAGATCATTTCTGTAAGCAACTGCTCCTGAGCGCTGAAGGTGGAAGAAATCCAGTTTTCCCATTTTGTCTTTAAAGCGAAATGTGACAGAGGTTGTGAGGACTGAGCTATACTTGAAATCATACCCACTACACTCCAGTCTGCTGCCTATAATCTATATGGGACCAGGCAAAACAACAATCGGCAATTACAACAATTTGTAAAATGTTTTGAGAAACAAAGCAAGAAATGCATCAATCTACAGACCATATTTTTTATAAGCTAGCAGTAAAAGCTATAGAGGAACTCATTACAATTTACTGTGACACAGAAAACAACAGCATTTTCACACATCTCATGAAAAACAAAAGTAGCCATTATTTTTCAATCCTCTACCATTCTGTGGGCCATTTTCAACACAGCTAAGCAGACATGGAGTTAGGCTGTAATTTTCACAGGGACCCCAAGTGAGTTAATGGCCTAGTCTTTATTGAAAATTCTGGTCTTAACTTTGAGTTGCCAATAGCAGTAACTGCTGCCATAATCAAATATCATAGCCAGTGATCCTTCAGTGCTTTTGTTCCTTAAACTGGCTTATATTAACCAGTTTGACATTTCAAAAAGAAAAGGGGAAAAAAAAGCACATTATGGTGGTTTAGTTACGTTCTTCCATTTGTGGGCATTAAATAGCGGCACCATAGCTCTGCCTATAAATCAGAAAAAATGCAGACATATGAACAAACAAGCCTACTGAAAAAATATCACATATTACAGCTGCAAAAAAGTAAATATGGACTTTTTTTTCTGTGCCTCCAGGAGAATCATCACAGTAAAAATACGTAAAGATGCTAAAACCAGAAGGATTATACAAGTTAGAACTGGTACAAGACTATGCATTTTATTAGCATAATTTAGAGTCTAACAGGGTCCAATCTGGCATTGAGAAATATAAGGAGTATCCAGCCTCCAACAGGATAGGGCCCTGCTGCTTTCTCTTTATCACAATAAAATTAAGATTAACCCTATCAGTACTCCATGGATCTCTTATAAATACATATAGAGCCTCACACAGAAATGATCAACTTATAAAAACGTCAAATGCTGCTCTACATAATTGGAATAAAAATAAAACATATAGAAGAGAATATTCAAGCTACAGATTGGTGGCCATTCATAAAAACATTCATTCACATGACTCTAGCAATGTCACTGGAGTTTGGACTGCTTCAAATGAGGGCATAAATTTGCCCTGAAAAAATAGTGCTCTCAGAGTGACAACAACCTGCCTTAGTTCTCATAATCATGCAAACTCCATTCAGTCTCTTGGGCTGATACTTCTACCCCCAAAAAAATAAAAGCTATACTTTGGGAACTTCCATATGAACATGCACAAACACAAGCCCCTCAGGTGCGCACTTTGAGCTGAAGACAGCCTATGAATCAGTCACTTTGCTGCTTTGGGAAGAGCCAGGACAAAATAAAAGTGCTATATTTTTTTCCTGACAACCATCCTGTAGGAATACATTTCCTTATCCTATTCCCACACAGCCCACATTTCACTTCTGCAGAACTAAAGGGATTCATATTTTGCAATGTAACCAGCCAGGACAGTTGGAGGAATAGCGAACAAGGTGTGAGCTCAGGTCCTGCCAAAGAGACCCACGGTGCAGCTCCAAGAAGCAAGGCATTACTCCTTTTGCTTCCTATGTATTCCTGAGGTTTCTCCAAGCCCCTGTCTCTTTACAACATCAGACTACATAGCCAGTTCAGAGAAAGAGTTGTAAAGTCCAGGGCAGCATTTATCTCATGAGATCAAGGCAAACATTTCTCCACCAAGAAAAGGGAAGATCACATTCTAGGGCATGGAAGTAAGTTGGCTGCTTAAAAGCTCAGAGAGGCTGCTGCCAAGTCACTGGAATGAGAGGCAGAGGCAATGTGGGGGCTTCTCCCAAGCCGATGAATGAGAATGGGTCAGTTTAGGCTGTCTTGAGTCACAGCAGCCTGTCCTGTCCACCTCCACAGTTGCACGCTCTTCCATAGCAAAAGAATAAAAGCACTCTGCCAAAAACCTATCTGTGAATGGCTGTAAATAACTTTTGTCTTGATGCTTTTTAATAATTAATAAGCTACTAAAGTAACAGAGTGAGCAATGGATACAGAGAGACTACTCCACAGCTCAGTAGCCCATGCGCTGTGTCCACATGCACCTGGATGCACTCTCACCCTGTGGCTGATACTGCAGTGCAAGCATCAGCTTGCTACTGTGCCCATTCTACAGCAGAAGGAACTAAATGGACATCATTCACTGGACAAGAGCTATTAAGTCAGCTGCAATACCCAGCCCTGCCATCCGCACAGCTCAGTCTCTCAAATCCCTTGCCATCAGCCAAAACACCAAGAGCTCTAAATTTAGAATCAGCCTGAGCTGCCTGCAGAGTCTTGGGCAACTTTCTCAGCTCCTTCCTTTCCACCTAAGTAGGGTAATAACACTGCCCCGCTTCATGGAAAAAGGAGCATATTCATTAAGCTCTGCAGCAAGGGACAAAGTATCCACTCCGAAGTCCTTCTACTTGGCAAAGTAGATGTAAATGAAAACTGCCAGGGAATCCATTCACAGAATCACAGAATCACAGAATAGTCAGGGTT
>VZSZ01009250.1:0-55652 GCA_013398815.1 Ibidorhyncha struthersii
GGGGGGAGGGGGCAGGACCCGGCCTGTCGCGGCGGGCAGCCGCAGGGGCCGCTGTCTCGCCTCCCCGCCATTCTCTCTCCTCCTGCTGCCGAGGGGGCTGGTGCCCCCCTGCACGCTCCTGCCGTGGTTTTCAGCTCATGGGGCACCCCCAAAGCCTTCACTAGCGGCTGCTGGCACGACACGGGTTGAAACCCGCGGCTCGAAACCACGCCTTTCTATGTGCACCCTACCAGTAACGCCGTCAGGTTACCGCCTGGGCACAGGACAGGTCTGGGAAGGCGTTTGCTGGTTGTGTACTGTTGGCGTTTCTCAGCTTTGGCAGAGTCAGACAGTTTCGCTTTCAGTTCTCGGCGCTGCAGCCCTTCCAGCGGGAGAGGATGGTCATTTAGAGCGTACGTAAGCGAAATAGTCAGTTTGAGTTATACTTAAGAGTCAGAAAGTAGTCGTGTTACATGAAATCAGGCTTGCCTTTGAAGGGGCTTTGCTGGTTGAGTTCTGTGGAGAAAATGTTTATAGGTGAGGGAGTCTGAGCACGGTGTTACAATATGGGTAAAATAAGGCTTTTATTTTTCATATTTAGTGTCAACACACTTACTTTGAGATAGTTTTGCAGTATGTATTCACATCCTCTAACGACGTGAATTTGCCTAGATTGTAGTTGTAGACTAGAATCTCGACTAGATTATACATGTTGTAGCTCTGCAAACTGCTTCTCAGGGGTTCCTGTGCTCTTTTCAGTGATTTCAGTGGGACTCCACTGAGGTGATAGTCTGCAGGCTAAGGTTTAGTTGATTCCCATAGTTGAAGGTGAGAGATAGCAGAAGATGATAAAGACAGAACATAAATCGTGCAAAGTGAAATAGATTTTTAAGAACAACTTCACTATTAAGCTCAACAAGAAATGGTACCGATTTAATTAACCAAAGAAGACTTCATTTAGGTTTCGTTCAGTGGATTTGCATACAGGTGGATTTGTGCTTCCATAGGAGCCCTGTTAACTTCTGTGCATCCTGGCATGTTTTTTAACATGCATTTCTCACTGAAATCTGTATTTTCTGACTGTTTTTTCCTCTCTAGTTTTTTTTGTTTCTATTTTATGCCTCAGAAATACTTCAGTTCATTTGTCTGTTTTGGTCTCATTTAATAGCAGAGCTGGAATCTCAAAGATTACATGTTTTGTGAAAATCGGTAGCCGTGGAAAGGCGAGGGGCTTAAATTAGTATCCCCAGTAAGGAATAAGCAGTTATGTTCACCACTTCATCTATTCAAGAGATGTCAGACAATCTGTCCATGGTAGTCATTGGTGATTATTACTAGCTATGTCATGTGCTAGCAGTGTTATGCATCTTTTCGTTTGCTGTGGTTATCAAACATGAGGCAGAGATGCTCCTCCACTCTGCAGTCACAGTCCCCTGGAAAGGGATATGTGAATGGTAAGGCAGGGGCAGTGTAACAGTCCATGAATTGTAAGCTATCATGTCTGTTACAAATACCATTTCAGAACTCCATCGTTAGGGCAGTATGTGCTGAAAAATCCACAAGTCCCGTCTGTTTCAATTTGAAGTTAAGGTATAAAATTATTTGTTTGGATACTAATAAATACGACATTTTCAGCCTAGGAGACCAAGCAAGGCTTTGTCATTGTTTGCAGTTTTCACCAAGGGTCTGAAAAAAGGCTTGGGAGCTAAGGCTTCCGAGTTGCCACCCAGTCATTGACCAGCTGGAGTAATTAAAGCTTTTTAAACTGAATGCAGAACGTTGCCTAACAGCCGGTGCACAGCCTGAAAACCAGCCAAAAAGAAACTGGTACTCCAAAGTGCTGTTCTTACCGACAGGCTCTGTGTTCCTTGGCAAGCAGTACAAAATGTGGGATTAGGTCTCTGATTTAAGGTGCTCAGTCATGGTTCTCTGTAGTAGCGTGTGGAGAGAAATGGGTACTGCTAGAGAGCAATTCCTCCAGTCTATTTGAGACACTACCCAGTGTCTAAGATAATGTTAGAGACATGCTGTTTCTTTTTCATACATGATGTGTAAAATTGTCAAAAGGTGTATTAATGTTGTATTTCCTAATTTTTGTTTGTTTGTTCCTGTATCGGTATTAGTGGGACTAACAGCCTTAGAAGACTGAAAACAAAAGGTCTTCACAAACATCTTGCATCTGCAGGACTGTGGCTCTGCATTGATGTCAGTTCAGAGTTCAAGTAACATAATCCCATTACTTTTAAAATCACAATTTGGCTTTGTGAAATAAGGCAAGATGGAGGAGAGGTTTAAGGCTGCCACAAAAAAAAAAAAAAAGGGGAAATGTAGTTTAAATGCAGGTTACAGAAGGCAAAACTCACCAGCTATGAATATTGCTGTCTTCTTAGGGTTGGAGAAAACCAGAATGCGGGGACCAAACTCTCATAGCAGGGGAATTCTGTTTTATTCCAAATGCATGGTTAATTTACATGGAATAGTTCACATTTGTTCTAGATAAAAGTGTAGGAATTACTGGCAACAATTAGTTTAAATAAGGAAATATGAACTTTATTGCTTTATTATCTATCATTCTGTGGTTCATGCAGTGTCCGGACAAAAGGTCGGATAGATAATGTGATGTAGCCACTACTTCTAGAGATTGATTCATGCTTAGGGCTACTGTAGTGAAATGCATTTGGTCTTATCTGACATGAATATAACATTCTTCTTCTGAAGACTTTGTTTACAGGAATACATATGGCTATATCTCTAGCATAGGACCTTACGGCAAGTCAGGAAATTGGTTTGTTTTAACTGATGACAGTACGACCTGTGAGACGGTGACTTACGTGCCCGATAATTTGGGTAGAACAGATTCCCTCCTGTCTTACTCTAATGCTTCATTTTTCTGATAGCAAACTCTTTTCTCCAAGCAATGAGACTTTATCCTCTGCTTTCAGTTATAGTTTCTCCCATTAGGGCTGGCTGCAAGCTTGCTGTAAAGTGCCTCTAGCTTTAGCATCAGAGTGGATTTGGGGAACATACCCAGTTACATCCAGATACAGGCTGGCCCCTTCTCATGAGAGACCAAAACAAGTGTTTGTGTATAGCTTACAAGGAATATCTCTTGGGGGAGAATGGAGCCTGCAAACAAGCAATCTCGGAAGGGTACAGAAATCAAACGGATTGTGTTCTGTGCTTTCAGACCAAAGACTAAGTCTTGAAAACATGATTCCTGCAACTGTTCACACTGTCCTGAGTGCTCTGTATTTATGCTGCCACAGAAAGAACTGGTTACACTCGGAGGAGAAGCACAAGAAACACTAAGGACTGAAATGCGCTTGCAGCTAAAGTATCCTCATCATGAATAGGTACACAACTATCAGACAGCTTGGCGATGGGACCTATGGCTCTGTCCTCCTAGGGAGAAGCATTGAATCTGGAGAGCTAATAGCCATTAAAAAGTAAGTATTTTAATTTGTTACTTAACAAATGGTGCAGGTTTTTCCGTTCTGCGGTCCCCATCCCTTGGCTGTGCTGGTTTGAGTATTTCGCTTTCCATGCAATGTTTGTATTTGGAGTTGTATTGGGGCAGCACGCAGAGCTCCAGTTCCTTGTCTCCTCCAGATCTCCAGCAGAAGATAAAGAGGGTGAGATAGGCTTATTGTAACAGTGCTCTGCTACTATGTGCAGTCAAACATGGATTATGTGTATTATTTGGAGTATTCTGCAATGCTGCTTTGGAATCTGCAGCCCCTTCTGTGCTGATTACATGGAACATACATTTCATGGTCTAATTTCCAGTGAAATGTTAATGCTGCAGTGATAATTAACACAATGGATCTCATTGTCCATTAGCTGTATCTTTATATGCTGTTACGTATTGGTCTTTTCAGCTTAAGATTTTCTTAAAATTCCTTGAGAAATGCGCTTGATTTTCTCTGCTGCTTCAGTAGTGACCTCAGTTTGTAAATGGCTTATTTGTCCTAGTTGTGGTAAGAGACAGCTGTAAAGCGTTGCAGGCACCTTCCTGAAATACCGACCATGACCCAGGAATATACTTGTCAAAAGAGCTTTCAGTACAATGCTGTTTTGTATGAACAGTAAATAGCTGGCTCTAGCAACTTTCTAAATCCTCTGTGCTGAGGGTATTTTTCCTGTATCAAACCTTGCCAGAGACATCTTTGATTTTCATTTTGCAACATGGTGGAAACTCAGAAATTTCAGAACAAACCAGAAGATGGTACTGTCTTAACTTACTCGTTAATGCCAATCCATTATCAAAAACAGAAATGGCCTGGTAGCTGAACACACAAGACAGCAACTGCAAAACCACTGCTTAATTCCACAAAATGAAGGGATTGTAGTTCTTAAACTATTCTAATTAGAAGAGCTGATTTCAAACTGGAAACTTACTACAGTATTAAGTAATACTGAATTATTATTTAAGTCTAACAAAGACTCAGATCTTCAAAGGGTGCCTAACTCCCTCTGAAATCCAGACTCTATGCAGCTGGGTGTTTTTGTAAGTTTAATCTGTGCTCTTCTGTGTGTGTGTTCATGAGCCTTCATTCTGTTGGTCCTAAAGCATAGAATTATGTGTGAAAGAACTCAAGTCATAATCAAAATGTATATTAACAAATAGGAACATACGTTACGCACAACTACTTGTTCAGAGTTATATTCTGGTTTAGGAGAAAACAGATCTGCCACACAGTTTGTTCCTGTTAGAGCAGAGTTGCTTATAAGCTTGAAAGGAAAGACAATTCGAAAAGCAGTTGGCATGATAGATGCAACTCACAAGGGAGAGAGAAACATGGGGCACAGTGGACACTGAAAAATGAAGAAATACAACTTAGAGGGGGAAGGTATTGAAATTATAGAGAAATTAAAATATAGAGAAGAGGAGCAAGAAGTATATGATAAAATTTGAGATCCAGTGAAGTGATTTAATTTGGTCTTTGTCAGATTTGTTTCAAAACTTAGTCCGAGTTGTTCATAACTGTCATAACCCTTGTTCTTTTTACAATTAGACTCTACCACATTGTATACTGGAAAGACAAATAGCATCCCCTGACTTGCTGAAGGCTCTGAAAGTTTTGCAGCAAGATAGATAGAAAAGGCAATCCTCTGTAATAGTAATGCTTTTAAATTCTATTAGAGTGTGCCTTGTCTAGGAGGTAACACCTTGTGTTTTGAGGGAAAAAATGAATTGTTAAGATGGGAGGAGACTTATGGGTCTAAGACCAGCTGATGGTGGCTGTGTGCTAACAATTTTTTCCCTCTACTATTGTAGAATGAAGAGAAAGTTTTATTCCTGGGAGGAATGCATGAATCTTCGAGAGGTTAAGGTACTTGTTTCATTCAATACTTGACTTTAAATTAGACAGTCCCTGTCACATTTGGGGGTAACACCAAATTCTTTTCACCCCGTTTATCAAAAACTCCCTGCAACATGAGCTGTGGCATATGGCATTACAGTTCTGTTTCCTGGCTCTGCATTTGAATGGGGTGTCTGTAGTCTTATAAAAATTCTTACGAAAACTCTGTAGTTTTACAAAAAATCATTTGGTTGTAGAGAGCTGCTTCCTCCTTGTAGTGAGTGGTGAGAGAGAGCGAGCTTTCTTATCACAAAACCTGGAGCTGATATTTGTTTTTCAGAGCTTGAGAACACATGCCCTTTGCTCAGCAGTAATCTTTGTACACACAGTTGTTTCTGCATAGTTGATTTGGGGACAGACATTTAGCATGAAGTTCTGACACCAGCAAAGCTTTAGGGATATGTTCTAAGGACCTCCCTGAATTTCTAGTCCTTGCTGTCACTCTTGCCAACATACAGAAAACCTAGGTCACTTTTCTTAAGTACCATGTATTGGTACTGTGTTGCTACAGCAAGAATGAATGTAGAACACACTGAAGATCTAAAAAGCAGGGAGAATGAAGACCCAAGTATGCTGGTTTTGGCTAGGATAGAGTTACTTTTATTCATAGCAGCTTGTATGTTTTGGATTTATGACCAAAACAGTGTTGCTAACACAGGGATGTCTTCCTTATTGCTGAGCAGTGCTTGTAGGACCTCAAGCCACCTCTGTTTCTCACACTTCCCCACCAGCGAGTAGGCTGAGGGTGGACAAGAGGTGGGGAGGGGACACAGCCAGGACAGCTCACCCCAGCTGGCCAAAGGGATATTCCATTATGACATTGTGCTCAGCAGTAAAAGCTGGGGGACTTTTGGAGTGATGGCATTTGTCTCCCAAAGTAACCATGATGTGTGATGGAGCCCTGCTTTCCTGGAGATGGCTGAACCCCTGCCTGCCACTGGGAAGCATTGAATGTATTCCTTATTTTGCTTTGCTTGCACAAACAACTTTTGCCTTACCTGTTAAACTGTCTATCTCAACCTGTGAGTTTTCTCACTTTCTTCCCTTCTGAGTCTCTCCCACATCCCACCGGGGGGGGATATGAGCGAGCTCAGCTGCGCAGCAGGGTTAATCCATAATACCAAGGAAGAATTTCCAGGGTTGTATTTAGCCCTGAGTTTAACCTGACTTTTACCAGTGTAAGTACAAGATGAGTGTGAATTCTGCCAATAGGAAGTTACTTATAGAGAAAATGCAGTTTTGGTGTGCACTGTGATGCCAGGCTTTTGAATGACCTGTGCATTGATACGTATACTGTATATGTATCTGGTAATACTTGGAGATCTGGTCTTTGTTCTCCAAGCTGTCTGATTATTTCAAATATTGAAGAGTTTTTGAAGCCAAGTCTTCTGCGTCAGTGAAATAGTTTTTCTTTTCCAGTAAGTAAGTAAGACCCTTGTACAATCCTGTTTGTATTTTCTGTTTCTAGTCTTTGAAGAAATTAAACCATGCCAATGTAGTAAAGCTGAAAGAAGTTATCAGGGAAAACGATCATCTGTATTTTGTGTTTGAATACATGAAGGAAAATCTTTATCAGTTAATGAAAGAAAGGTATGTGACAGCATCACCCATTCCTGGTATAACTTAATTACTTGTGTAATGTGCTTTTATCACCCCTGTTTCTTTTCAAAGGACTTTGGATCATTTGTTTAGGCTTAGATCACTGTGGGTTAAAGCTGTATGCTGCAGTAGGAGCTGTGGCTGTCACCTTTGAGCTTATCCCAAACAGTTTAGTGAGAGTTTCCAGTGTCTCTTCCCAGATTAGCCTGACACGTGAGCACTCTTTTGAGAGTTAGGAACTGTGGACTTTTAACAGCCCTCATGCTGAGGAGGCGCTGAACCTAGGACTTGTGGTTTCTAGGCAAGTACTCCAACCATCAATGCTTTTTCTATTAGAGGATGATGTCACTGCTTCCTGTCTTATGGCTTCCTCAAATGAATAAGTATATAAAAAGTGGTTGAATCATGAGGGGTCAAGTTCTGGATTTGTTCTGGGAATATTTTTTTTCCTTGCATGTCCAAAGACTGTATATTTTATTTGTCAGCATTCTCAATAAACTCTAGCTTTTTTATATTTGCTGGAGCATTAGTAAAGTCTTAATTTTAGTCTTTGGACCATGATAGCATCCTCCAGAGGATAGTTTGGGGAAAAATATCTCCTTGTTGTGAATTGTTCTCTGAGGAGGCCATTTTCTCTATGGACCATAGAATCGGCCAGGCAGATGACAGTAATCTTACTTGATTTCACAAAGTAAGGTTATTGTTACAGTATATCTCTGTCAATACTACATAAAATACCTTTTAAAGAATAAAAATACTTATTATACGTGCAGAGGTATAGAACAACTATCTAAATTGTACACGTATATATGGATGCTGATTTGAAATTATATGAAATGATGAATCTTGAGAAAATCATTAAAGTGTATAACATACAAACTGATTATCTTCAGGAATTTCTTAGAAATGCTTGATACATCCTACCTCCTTATGAAAATAAAAAGGGCAGACATCTGTAAGTGTGCTACGCATCATATTCTGTACGGTTTAGCTGGACCTTGGATGGGTTAGACATTGTATAAATCAAACCTTTTAGAATGCAATTGACTTGCTTAAGTCTTAGTTAAAATTGCCAGTCTTTCTGGAAGGGACTATAGAGGAAATATGACTCTTTCTGCTGTAATTTAAAAAATAAGCAAGCAAATATGAAAAGCTGACTCTAGTAGCTGATCTCACTTCTGAAATATGTGATGGTCAGGTTTTTTGAGAGGAATCAAGCTCAGGAAATTGAATAAGGCCCACGCTGTCATCTTCATTCCCTGTTAGGCTCTTTCTGAATAAAATTGTCACTGATTTCCACCCCAACCCATCTCGATTGTGATTTGGCACACACAGAGGCAGCTGGTACTAAGCTGTTTGATCAGAATCCTCTCTTGGTAAGAGAGGCTGTCATTAAACCGCCTGCCTGAATATTACGAGGAGAAGAACCTCTTGTTTTCAGTGGTAGCAGATGAGACTGTTTTTTCAGATAACAGAAGAGAAAGAAGTAGAACATCAGCTGTTAGATAATAACAAGGTAAACTCAAAAGTATGGCTTGCATATGCTTTAGAATAGAGGCCAGAAGAAACTTCATGAAAAGCACTAAATTAACATGAACCCTTGCTGTCTTGAGGAGCATGCCTGATGACCTATATGTGTTAAGGTTTGTTCAGTTTGGCCAATTTTCTTTTTTTCCCTTTTTTAGTTCACCTTCCCACATAGTCTTAACATGATGTCACATAGTCTTAATGTAGTGTATTATGGCAGTTCTCCAAATACTGTGTAAATTTTATTGGAGAAATAAACTACATGAGGGTGCTTAAAATATATCTAGCAGTTTTATTGTCATTGTTACCCTTTGTCTTTGGTTCATTAGATAGCATAAGCTAATGTGTGAACTTAATCATTAATATTTATTTCTTCCCTTTTCTTTTATCCCACAGAAACAAACTGTTTCCTGAGGCTACAGTTAGGAATATTATGTATCAGATCCTGCAAGGGCTTGCATTTATCCATAAGCATGGTAGGTTATGTTTTAGCTGTAAACATTTTGAATTAGACCAAGATAGTGTCTATGTTTTTTTATGAGTATACTAACAGTTACATTACTAGCTTTAGTAAAGGGAGTGATCAAAAGAATGGCACTCTATGAGAGATTCAGATTACTGAAAATACCCATATTTTATAGTTGCCTGATATTTTAGTCTGAAGGTTTGCTCAGTTCCTTTTCTATAGATTTCTTCTTTCTCAATCTGGCAGCTGCCCACTTTCTAAAACTCATCTGATCTTAATGGGCACGTTTCTTGATAGATTTAGAGGTCCCCTGAAATTGAGAATAAAGGAAAAATTACTCTTTTCTTAAGGTACACACAGATACCTGAATAAAATGCACATTCTCTGTAATATACACTTAAAGTAATAGAGTCTGAGTGACAGCTTTCATTGCATGGCCTTCCAACTAATTTTTACGATAATGATAAAAGCTAAGGCTGATGTACCAGCCAGTCGTAACAAGACCCCCTTAACTAATAAAAAAAAAAAAACTATTTTAATGATGACTTCCTCACCATGTTTTTCTGCACTCTGCAATTCTGCCTGCTAAATACACTGTAGTGTATGATGCTGGTCAGCTCTCATGGTTATCAGAAGAGAAATAACATCAGTGGCCAAAGTCCTGGAAGTGAAAGGCTTGTAGGACTAGCATTTCAGTTCACTTGAAGAACACATTTAACTTTGTTTTGCAAAACATTTTCAAGCTAATGGCTTTATTCTCTCTTCTAATGGGGCTTGGATACACTTTGAAATCAAACTAGAAATTCCAGTCTGTTCCAGTGAGATACAAAATATTTAAAACCAGAAAAATAATATGATTTATTTGCAAAAATCTAAGCAGCCTTTTTTTAATAGATCGTCAAATGGATCACAACCTTTCAGAATACCGTTTACTGCTATTTAAATTACTATAGCTATAAAGAATGAAAAACTTTGTGTCAAAACTAACTGTCTTGTTCACTGACCTGCTGCACAGTAGACTGATATTTCTGCCAAGATGTTGCAAATCCATAGTTACAAAGATCTGGAAATTCATGGCAAGCCTGACAGGATAGTCTTGATGGTCTTGTGGCTTGCAGTCTAAGACTGGATGTCCCAAGAGTCTCTCTGCAACAGTTTTGGAAAAATCATATGAACTTTTTTCCCCTCTCTTTATTTCTATATTCCACTCCTGTATGACATAGAAATGCATGCCAAGTAAACTTTTTATGTTCTTTGTCTATCCAAACTCTTAGCATCTTTTCATATTTGAATACACAATCAATTGCTCCTTTTACAAGTTTGCCATGAAATAAATTTCCTCAAAAGTATTCTGTTGGTGCATTGCATGTCTGTGCAGCAAAATACAGAAGTGATTGTACTAAATGCTAAAAGCAACCTTGATCGCCCTGTCTGGTACCTTCCATTAAGAGGCAGTAGTTCAAACTGGCACCAGGATATCTACTTAATACCTGTAGGAAGGACATAACCTGCTGGTTGGTAAAAATCTGCAGCACTGTATCTTCAGTGCTGTCATGTATTAATCTAGCAAATAAACATTAGTGTAGTTATACCTGACAATGTAGACACATCCTTTGTGAATGTTCATTCTGTTCTCTTTGGGAGCATATTCAAGGCCATGGAAAAAACTAAGCATGTTGAAAGGTCTCTGAAAAGGTGGTTATAGAGCTCTAGTAAGGTACTGCAGAAGGAGCTGTATATAGGAAACAGTGGTCTCAGATGCGCGCAAGAAATAAGCGTAAGGACAAATTTTCCAGACTAAGGGTGGAAGGAAATTTCGGACACAGTAGTCAGTAATATTCTAGCCTTCTTCTCTTGTTTGTATTGAGAGAGCTCTTGCCAAATGCTCGTTTGTGATCCAAGTTTTGCTGAATGCAGAGCACTAAAAAAATACACTGAGATCTCCTGTCTGATAGGGCGATCAGTAACTGAGTGCTTGCAGACTATTATGTTCTCAGATTTAAAAAGAGGCTTCAAAGTGAAAAAAAAAACTCATGTTTTAATTTGTATTCTGTTTAAAAGAACTTTTGAAGTAACTTGTGATGTCTTTATTGCACAGTTTCCAGCATAATTAGAATTAAACTAACATTAAAATGGAGTAATATTTTTTTTATGTTAAAGAAGTGTCGCTTGAACGGGAGATATCTGACAGAATGCTCTCAATTGCTAGAAGATATTCAGCTTGTATATGCTGTTCTTCATAGTCTGACCAAACAGCCATTATACTGACTAGCTCTGATCACATAAGACTTTGAACTCCGTGTTTGCTATTCGAGCATCAGCAATAAAAACTAAAGCAAAACAATCCAGGTGGAAAATAAAGGCTACAGCTGGGGGTGGCATTGCAATGCACATCAATATTTCATTTGAATTTTAGGGTTCTTTCACAGAGACTTGAAACCTGAAAACCTGCTTTGCATGGGACCAGAACTTGTGAAAATAGCAGACTTTGGCTTAGCCCGAGAAATCCGATCTAGACCTCCTTACACTGACTATGTATCCACAAGATGGTAAGTGCTAGTATTCACCTACCTTGTGTGAAACTTACAATCAAGCCTTTCAAGTATTAAATTTGTGCTGAAGGTAATACCACTTTATGCTTCTCTTTGTGAAACTTTTATTCAAGTTTGGTATAATTCGAAAAGCTTCAGTTAGTGCGAGACAGTTTGCAGATGACAGCAGCACAGGAGCAAAGAGGGGACTTGGTAAGACAGGTGGGATGTGCTGGGATTGCTGTATGTCAGGAAGGCGTTAGAGAGCTTACAAGAGCTTATGTAGGTTTTAATTCTTCATTCTAGGAAAAAAATGAAGTCTTATGTATGGGATAGGAGAGGATAGGAGCATTTTAAGGGATGTTTGCTCTTAACAGCAAAGGCTGAGGAGTTGAATGGTTTCATGTGTGTCTGTTTGAATTGTGTTGATTGATGGAATTTGTTGCTTTCTTGTTTGTTTTTTTTTTTCTCTTTTACAGGTACAGGGCTCCTGAAGTCCTTCTGAGATCCACCAGCTATAGTTCTCCAATAGATATTTGGGCTGTTGGTTGTATAATGGCAGAAGTTTACACATTGAGGCCTCTCTTCCCAGGCGCCAGTGAAATTGATACTATATTCAAAATTTGCCAAGTCTTGGGGACGCCAAAGAAGGTAGTTACAGTGACATTCCACACTGCAATAATACTGGAGGTGTTCTACAATACAGAACGGCACAATAGCAATAAGCGTAAAAGTATTCAATTTTCATGCTTACTGCTATTATATGGCATTGATCTCAGATACAGTAAACTAAAGGAAAACTTACTTTCTGTGAAATAAGCATTATGTAATTATGCTATAAAACCTGACATTTAGAGGAGGAGAAATAGACCCCTCAACAGCAAACAAAGTCATTAGACTGAGATTTCATTAGGTGGAAATTACATTTTCTCATGCATATTGGATACAAACGTATTGTTTAAGAGGCTAGAAATTGGAACCATGGCAAGACTCGTGTGTCCTGATTCCATTTGTGCCTTTGACTTGGTCAGATGTAAACTAAGACATAACTCTCACCAGAGGTTTGAGGTGAAATCTTTAAAACAGTCTAGAGCAAGCTGGACACAATCTATTACTGATAGGAGAATACATGCTAGTGTACTTAGGCACTATGATATTTTACAGCTGAACTTTCTTTGTGATTGGAAATCTCATTCTTCCAGAACGACTGGCCTGAAGGCTACCAACTTTCAGCCTCCATGAATTTTCGCTGGCCACAGTGTGTACCTAACAACTTAAAAACCCTCATACCTAATGCTAGCAGTGAAGCAGTGCAGCTCATGAGAGACATGCTGCAGTGGGACCCCAAAAAGCGACCTACAGCTAGTCAGGTTTGGTTTTGTTTTCTTTTTCTCAGATCCGCATATGAAGTTTCCTTTCACTGCAAGACACCTTTTATAGACAGTCATTTAACAGTTGCTCAGGGGTGTGGTTCTTAGAAGGGAGAAGAGCAGATGCCAAGAATATTTTGCAAGACAAGGGAGAGTAATTAAAAGAGTAATCAATCTTTTGCATGCAACATCAACTGCATGGGGTGTGTACTCAGTGATCAATTGTGTGACTGCAGTGTGAATAATTACACCTGAATTTGGGGACGCCAAAGGAGGTAGTTACAGTGACATTCCACACTGCAATAATACTGGAGGTGTTCTACAATACAGAATGGCATAATCCAGTCACTGTGAATAGCAGCAGAGTGAAGGTAGGATGTATGGCTGAAGGCAGTGTTGCCATTCTTTCATGGCTATTGATACGCACCACAAAATCATGGAATAGTTGAGGTTGGAAAGGGCCTCTAGAGGTCGTCTGGACCAACCCCCTGCTCTAGGCGACGTGTCAGTGCTCAGTCGCCCTCACAGTAAAAAAGTGTTTCCTGATGTTCAGAGGGAATCTCCTGTGTTTCAGTTTGTGCCCATTGCCTCTAGTCCTGTCACTGGGCACCACTGAAAAGAGCCTCACTCCATCTTCTTTGCACCTTCCCTTCAGGTATTTACGTACTTTGATAAGATTGCCCTGAACCTTTTTTTCAGGCTGACTGTTCCCAGCTCTCAGTCTTTCCTCATATGTGAGGTGCTCTGGCCCCTTAATCATCTTCGTGGCCCTTTGCTGGATTCTCTGTTATGTCCGTCTCTCTCTTCTGCTGGGGAGCCCAAAACTGGACACAGCACTCCAGGCAAGGCCTCACCAGTGCTGAGCAGAGGGAAAGATCACCGCCCTCAACCTGCTGGCAACACTTCTGCTCGTGCAGCCCAGGATACTGCTAACCTTATTTGCAGCAAGGGCATATTGGTAGCTCATGTTCAACTTCGTGTCTACCAGGTCCTTTTCTGCAAAGTTGCTTTCCAGGTAGTTTATCTGAGCATGTACTGGTGCACAGGGTTGTTCCTCCCCAGGTGCAGGACTTTGTATTTCCCCTTGTTGAACTCGATGAAGTTCCTGTCAGCCCGTTTCTCCAGCCTGTCAAGGTCCCTCTGGATGGCGGCATGACCCTCTGGTATATCAGCCACTCCTTCCAGTTTTGTGTCATCAGCAAACTTGCTTAGGGAGCACTCTGCACCACCGTTGCCATCATTAATGGAGATGTTGAGCTGTATTTGCCCCAGTATTGACCTCTGGGGTACACTGACACCTACTGGCCTCCAACCTGACTTTGTTCCACTGATCCACCACTCTGGGCCTGGCCATTCAGCCAGCTTTCAATGCACCTCACTGCTCATCCAGCCCGGTGTTGCCTGGATAAAGCTAGCCTATGCAAGGCAGCTTGCAGGGCGGTCTCAGCTCAACTGCACTGTAGGTGTGCCCCAACATCCCGTACGTAAGCGTAGCCCAAGTCATCAGTATTGCACGAGAAATGGTCCGGTTGATGTTGTTAATGGTAGCCACTGGTTTCAGGTGTCGGTACTGTAGTGATAGTACTCAACTAATGAAATGAGCAGGGCGCCTTTTGAAAAACAGATGTGATTCTGGGTTCAAATCTGACTTGACTTCCATAGGATCGTAGCCGAACCTCTGTGATTATATCAGACCTTCAATACAAATTGTAATAAAGTTTTAAAGCTAATTAAAGCAGTTAAAAAAGTAAAGTAGATTAAGATCTCTCAAAGGTAATGAAAAGCAAAAAATACTGACTGTAACTTGGTATTAAGAGCCATTAACAAATGTTTTACAGTAAGGTACAAATATGGTGAGGAATGTGAGCTTTTGGAAGCTTTTTGCAGGAGGGGAAGATGAGTATACCTGAAACAGCAAGATGGGCAGAGATGAATTGCCTTTACTGACAACTCCTTAATTACTTGTAAGGCAGGATGAAGATATTTTTACCAACATGTCTTCCAAAAAAAGAGAGAGGCTAATTTTTGTAAAGGTTATATTTTCTTTAATTTGATTCAGTCTTGGAACTGGAGAATGGAAGAGATGGGATGTCTCTGGGGTCATGCAAGTCTCGATAGCTGAATCTGTGATGACAGGTGTGCATGCATTTGCACATATGCACACACACACACACACAAAGAGACAGCACGTAATGAAACATCCCTCTAGATGCCATATACCTGGTTAAGTCTCTTACTTCTGCAGAACCTTTTCTTTTTTGGCAAGTCCACAGAGGATTTGATAAGTTGGTACTTGTTGAAACTTTTCTACTATTGCAGCATTATTCTGAAGTGGATTGTGCTTACTAGAATCTAGTGTTGAGAGATAGGTCTTCTGCTGTTTCCCACCCCAGAGAAAAAGGAAATTAAATTTGTACTGTCACACAGTGCTAGAGTAAGTTTAAAACTTTGTTTTCCTAAGTTGGATTCTAACTTCTTCATTATGTTTTAGGCACTTCGATATCCATACTTCCACATTGGGCATGCCCTGGGTGTTCAGGAATTGGGGAAACAAAAGGAACTGCATAATAAATCATCTCTGCATATTAAGCCTGTCCCTCCAGCACAACCCCCTCCGAAACCTCACGCCCGCATTTCATCAAGGCCTTTTCAACAGAGCCAGTCTTCTCAACACTTGGGGTACCCGTATAAGACAGACAACTCTGGGGCTGAGCGTAGTAACTGCTTGCAGGAGGACAAGTCTAACCAGGTTCTTCTGCCTGCAATTCACAATAAGGTTCCTCAGCAGGTAATGTCCATCTAGCGTAAAATACGCCTCCTGATATACTGACTGATTTTTCCTTAATTGTGTTTCCTTTTTTTGTTCTCTTTCATAAGGTTCTTACACTTTACTAAAAGGACAGGAAGTGGGAATAAAGAATAGTTATAACTTTCTGACAGAAACTGGAAGTTACTGTGTTGAAATCTAAATCAAATTGCTATAAAACAAGCAAGTTGATTTCTCATTTCAAAGCCATTTTATGCTTCCCATTGTTGTAAAGCACCACTTAAAGGACGACAGTGTGACTTCATGAGTAAGAAGGATGTACAGTGGTCAGAATATTAATGGGACTAATGCCGGAGAGAAAAGTGTTAAGCTAAATAGTATTGAAATGTGGCGGAAGAGGGCTATTGCCTTAATCCATTTAAGGCATCCAATTTAAGTGACTGAGAGTAATAGTCCCTTTGGGCTTCTATACCGGCCATGGAAAACAACAGATTTCTTCTTTCAGCATAAGAACCCACCATTTCTGTTGATTGTACATGGAGACTGTATTCATAAGATATATGATGGGAGCAGACAGTTTGAATGCTGCTGCTGCTAAGAGATCCGTCTGTACTGGCCTTGTATGGAGTCTCACAAGGTTGAAATGTGCTGATGAGCTTAAATGGCTGAAGAGACACAAAATTGCACCTATGCTGTCCTGCAAGAAAAATACTTTTTATAAATGTCTGAGCAGAGGCTTGTGGAAACATGAGTGTGCATGCAGTTTTGTACTGTTTAGGTGGGTCAAGAAGTTAAAGATTGTGAGCTAGTTGTTTGGGTTGTGTATAGTGAAATGTAAATAGAATTGGTATTAAGACCTAAGAAATTTATTCTGTCAGTGCAAGATACTTTATTACAGGGTGAAGTGAAGAAGATAGGTGGTAATGTCTGCAGGCTACAGATTGTGTTCTTAGCGTGTTTAATGAAAGATTAGGATTCCGTTATTACAGCTCTACTACCACAATTACTCTTTGAGACAGGAAAAAAAAGTCCTCTTTGTTCCTGTAGCCTGGTGTAAGTGCGTGGGTTTGTTTCTTTTCAATCTTTATAACAGAAGACATGTGCTGGGACTGAGAATATAAATGGTGAACTTAAACCAAAAACTAGACGAAGATGGGGACATCTTGCTAGAACAGTGAAGAGTTCTGAAGACTGGGATGACTTGGAAGACCTTGATTTCAGCTCTTCCATCACAAAGATGGACTTGAAAAACAAGAAGAGGCAGAGCGATGAAACTCTGTGTAGGTAAGTTGGTTTCTTTTATGTTCATGTGCTATTTGATCTTATTTCCTTAGGCTTTGCCTCTTTTTTCATAATGTCGCTCTTTACGCTTTCTATGGATCTAGAAACATATCCAGGCCGATAAAGGACATGCAGCTTGTCTCTCTCCTGCTTTGCCTTGGCTGCTTGTTGGATGCTGACCTCTGAATTGCAACACCTTTTTTGGTGGACTGTGCACCCTTCTATATAATTCCTTGTTCATTTTTCCCCATTCGACATGATGCTTAGCTTAAGTCCTCCCAAGTTAACCTTTGAATATATAGTTTCTATTTCACATACGAACCATTTTTACATATCCCACACATATAAACTGTTTTGGGTGACTCTCATCCATGGAAACTGTGGCTTATACATGGTAGACAAAAACTGAGTCATTTATAAAACCTTCAAGAGCGATACATAAGGGAACTAGAAGCACTAATCTGATTTTCAGGGGCACTTGTATGACTTCAGGCTGAAAATATTCCCTGTTGTCTGTGTGTTTATGCTGTAGCAAACACAGTATGAGGAAATGATTCCTGGAGATGGGATGGAGATGAGAAGGCCAACTGTGCATAAACATATGCGATAAGAACTGAACTAAGTGTAGCAATTTTTGGATTATAGATTTGAAAGCATTTTGGACCTGAAGCCTTCGGATGCTGTAGGCACTGGCAGCAGTGCACCTTCCCATGCGACCTTTCCACAGCAGGATACTCCCACATTGAGAGTTTCTGCAGCAAAGCAACACTACTTGAGACATTCTAGGTATCTACCTGGTCAGTAAAAAATACTTACTTCTTTTTCTTCCTGTAATTACAACAGGAGTATGAAGTAGTTGTTGGTACGTGAGACTCTACCTTTTGAGTTTGTGGAGGCGGGGCTATGGCTTAAAGAAAATGAGGAGAGCAAGAGCTTTGGTAATGTAGATGGTCATGATACAAGCTACATCCTAGCAGTCCAGCAACTAAATAAATCCTGCTTACAAGGAGGGACAGGATTTTTGGTACTTCTTTTTTCTGCTGCATACTCATACTTTGAAGTGTGTTAGAAAATGTCTGTTGATGTGCCGAACTATTCCCTGTTCCCCTAAGAAGGATAAGACTGGAAAAGAAAGTGCCTTAAGTTTACCTCATGAGTATATAATGCCATGAACAACAGAAGCTAACTAATAATGGGAGTATGCTTTGCTGTATCTTGGAGTTAAATAGAATGCAAATCTGTGTCTATAGAGGAACTGCATGCCTGTCTTCACATTGACCTCTGCTATACTGAGACCAGCACTGGGGCAGGATGAAGTACAGGAGGTGGACAGCATGGGCTGTTTGTATTTAAAATAAGCTGGACATAAATGTATCCTCTTTCATAATTTCTGTTTATAAAGCCACTGTTAGCTGTTCATTAACTTGTAGTACTAGTATTTCAAAATTAATTAAGTAAACTAGAAGGTATCGTGATGGTAAACTCCCTCTTTTTTTCCTGAAACAGTTAATTTCAGTGACTTTCAAATTGGATCACTTAAGTAGAGTTTTCATAGCTAAAAGCTGTGTTACTAGAGGAGGTTGTAAAACACATTGATCCCAAGTCTGCTGTTGCTTTACAGTAAATTATGAGTGCATCCTTGCATGTTAGATACCCTGCTTAAATATGGGATGTATACTAAATACAAATAATATGTGACGTATGAACTGTACTGCAAACCGTTTGCCCAATCTGTGTACGCAGTACATACACCAAAGAAGAGTACAGTACTATGAGAAATGTAATCTGCCATTACTGACTCTCAGGTTATCTCGTCACCGTTAGGCGAAAATGCTGTGTTTGATACAAAGCATAGGTTTCATTTACCTAGCGAGGTTCGCCTTCTGTGACGTGAGTATTTGTGGCCTTGATGTAAGGATGCTGTGCCTTGACACAAGCAGCCAGTGATGCTAGTGGAACTATTTACAGTATTATCTTTTCAGGAATGGGGCCTATGGCTAGCCATAGCATTCCCGAATGAGAGGATGGGAGGTGACCCAGAGGCATGTTAGAGTCAAAAGGTTTTGGTCAAGTTCACTGAACTGGACAACTGCTTTAAGATTGTGCATCAGACCGAATGAATGCAAGCCTGTGTAACAAATTTCAGCATGGCAGTTTTTGCATTTTTGCAATAGGAATAAGCACAAGGAATAACATAGTCTCCACTTCAAACAAAGAGTCTGTTCTGTCTAATCCATGGCCCAGTTCTGGTTTGCCTGGGAAAGCTTCTGGTTTGGGAGGAAGTGTTAACAGGATGAATTCAGGTAAGAAACTGTACTTAACACTCCGAGATAATAGGTGATGCATCTGCAATTCCAGACAGCTGTATTTTGCGGTTACCCATTTCTAATTCGTTGTCAACTCTGAAGATAATTTTTACTGTGTCTGTTCTTTCTCTTGACATCAGTTATGAGCACCTTTCCTTGGATTTGGAGACTACCTTAAACTGAAACATAGTAATTTCTTCTAATGAATCCCCAAAAGTCTGGTTTGAAGTACCCCATGCATAGAAGGTTGGACGGCTTAAGTCTGTTCAACCTGAAATGCTTCATCTCACCCTCAATTTCCCTCGTCAGTTTTTGTAAGTCATGTTTTCAGGTTTCCAAATTATTTTAGCCCAACTGGTGCATAAATGGTCATAGAGGAGGAAGCGGGTATAAATTGAACTAGCCATACACACCACTCTTGTTATGTGAATAAAGCAAATAAAATCTATCATCTATCATCGTGTCTTTTATTTGATGCTATTTGAAATACTGGAATAATTATAGCTTTGAAAATTTCAGACAAAAAGCAAAACTCTCAATTTTTCTTCTTCAGGTTTTTGGGGCATTTGGTATTTCAGGTATTTAATCCCTATTATTTGATTTGAAGTAATTAATTTGTAGATTTTTACATTAGATTTTACCAGATGTACTTAAATATGTTGATGTTTCTAGATTGTATCTATGTGCTCCCTCTGAATCTTTCTTGACTTCAATTTTTCATGTGATGTTACAGTTCTGCAGCACAGTACTTGTTTTGCAAATGTTGTTATGAAAGTGTTTGATTGAGGTTTGATTCTGTTGAATCTTGGCCCAAAGAAGCATTTTGGGCCTTTAGAAACTCTTGTTTAAAAAATATAAAACTGAATATTTTGGAGGTAATTTAATCAGAAAATTGTTCTTTAAAGATTCAAGATGGGAGGATGTTGTCAATGGCTAAACTACATGAGAACCTAGCACGTGTCTCCTTCCTGGCTCTTCTACAAGTTTTTGCTTCTTTTCTAGCTGCATAGGATATCATTAGATTTTTTTTCCCTTTTTACTTATTACTATAATTTCCCACAATATGCTTTGCCACTGCTCTACTGCTCTATTGCATTATAGGCATATGTGCCACCAATCTGATCTGTGCATGCTAACTTGTTTAGTGTCCATCTGTGTTACGACTCAACACTGGTTTATTTATATCTATTTTTCATCCGGTTTCTACAGGTTATTCTGCAGGTCATGCAGATCTGTTCCTGCTCATCTTGGGGATAAGTTTCATAGCTGACTTTGCTGATTTGGAATGTGAATTTGTCCAAGTTTATTAAGTTGCAGTCTTACTGGCTTCAGTAAGAGCTTTGTGTAGCACCAGAGCCACAGACTCACCACATAGAAATCAAGAACATACTTGTAAGATCCAGTTGCTGAAAGTCAGACAAAATAATTGTAGCTGAAATGCTAAGTTTTGAAATCTTTGAGAAACCTTGAAAAAGCTGAGATGTCAAGGAGAAGCAGAAATTGCCCTTGTAGAGCGCAATTTGTACCTGTTCTCCATTCATCTTTAATGCAGTCTGATGCTGGCAGTCTCCTAAATGCAGGCATGTATAGGATCTGTGGATTTCTAGTGTCTTCATTGAAGTTCTTGTTTTCATCAGTCCTTGATCAGGCTTGATCTTGAATATGACCCATGAACGCACACCTTTATCATCTGTTGATAGTATGGGAGATCCATTATGTTGAGCTCAAGTGTTCCTTGCCATTTCTTTCAGGGCCCGTAGGATCAAGCGGTCTAACTAGTGGTTATATCCCTTCATTTCTGAAGAAGGAAGTAGGCTCTGCTGGGCAGAGGGTTCACTTAGCACCAGTTGTGGATCCATCTTCTAGTAAGTATAGTACCAAAGTTGTCTTGGTCCCTTGCTTATTACTCTGGTAATGCTGGATATATGCAGCACTGAACTACGTGTCTTTGCTTTACTTTATTTGTCAGTATTTGACTGACTGGAAATACAGTTCATAGCCTTGCAGAACTTCATATGAAGGACTTGGTTTATTTTTACTTTGTTTATGAAATATGTGGTTTTATCCACAGCATATGTCCATGGAACCTAGAGATTGGTGTGAGAGCTGGCACAGAATTCACACTTGTCAAATCAATGATATAAAACTCCTTGTCTGATAAGGTTTTAGGGATTGGATCCACTGTTTTTTTCACATCAGCAAATTCTATTTACAAAGGAGGCTTATTTCCTGAAGAAATACGGATCTGGACCTGCATCCAGTTGCCGTTCAATGTGGACAGCTACTCGCTGAACCTTTATGTCATTGCATTTTCTTTTGTCCCTTAGATTATGCTTCTCTGAAGTCAGTAAGACCCCATCTTGGACCGCCATTGTTCAATTCACCTACAAAAAGCACACCGAGGTTAATGCCTCTCCCACCACCAGCTCAGCCGATCCACGGCCGTGTTGACTGGTCTGCAAAGTATGGTGCTCACCGGTGATGGGTGGAAATATTCTCTGAACCAGCGTGTGTTTCCCATGAAGTGGTGGCTAACACGAGACAATTTGATACTGTTTTGTATACCTGTAAATTTAAAAGAAACAGATCTTCTGTGAGCGAGGCATTTTTGGAAGGTTTTTTTTTTTTAACATTTATTTGTATTAATTTGAATGCAATCTTGTACCTTTTTGTATAAAATTGTTTTGTTATATAATTGGGTCCAGTTATTTTCATAAATCTGATACATTTTGTATATATGGCTTAGGGGGTTTGGCATTTTTATACGACAAATTTTTATAACAAACTTTTTTAAAATTTAACTGTTACTTTATTAGATTCAACTTTTATAAAAAAGTAGATAAGAAAAGCAAAGTGGTGCAATACTGCAGTGGAAGAGAAGTACTAAGGAAGGGGCATTCATTAGACATTTTCTGAAGTTTATGTGCTAAATGAGGCTGTATAATTTCAGTGATGCCATGTCTTGATGCCGCGCTTCTGTTGCCTTGTACTCATTTGCTTTGTACCGTCATCAGAGGACTGACTAACAGTCTAAACTCTCCTCCGCAGTCACTGAGAGACTGCTGAAGGTCAGTGGGAGGCTTTTTTCTTTATTTTTGCCTTTACAAAGTTTTTTTTGGACTGCTGTCCAGTTTTCCAGCTCCATTCTTTTGCTTTTACCAAATTTGGGGAATCTTCTTGTTTGGTGAAAGGTGAACACGCTTCTGTAGATCTGTTTTCTGACACAGCGCTCTTTTTGTCCTGCTTCAAAGTTGCTGCTTGGCATTGTTCTCTGTGAAATAGAATGTGGACCTACCTCTGTTAAATTAATTTAAATTTTCTAACGATTTCTAAGGAGAAAGAGCAGATTCTGCTGCTTCCTTTTTTTGTTGTTGTTGTGAATATAAGATCTGAAGATCTTGTGTTTAAGACAGTATTAACAATTTTAAAGCTGGTTTCAGAGTAACAAAGTATTAGTGACATGCCAGCAGCAGAGTTTAAGGAAACAGTATCTATGCAGCTGACTTAATTTTCACAACTATTTTAAATCACTTTTGGGAAAATAAAAATCCAGAGGAAATGAGTCAGTTTAAGCTGACTTCAGTTGTTCTTCACTTCAACACGTCTTCGCTTACATTGTGAAGAATATGTCAGCTTCTGTAAATTAGGCCCCCAGGCTCTGCTGGGAAACATGGGACCTTACCTGGTCCTGCTAAAAAATGTTCTAAAATCGTAGCTGATTTCACAGAAGGTGATGCAGCTCTCGAAGAGCAGCTTAACTCAGTTTATAAGCGAAAATTATCAGATTATAGAGAAAAGAAAATAGCCCCTTATTCTGGTTTAATTCTGCACTGGAAAGGAGTGCCAGAGTCCAACCATCATGAAAAGATTGATTTAGATCACCATTGGCATTTGGGTGTTCCTGCACCTCCTTCCACAGAAGGAAGATAAAACAGTGCAGTGCTTCCTGCAGAAGCCTACAGAAATGTTCACCTTTTGAGGAACCTCATCTGAGCTCATTTTATGAACAGATCAGGCAAATCTTGTATTTATGAGACTTAAATCCAGTCTAAAGGCATGAGAGCAGGTATGGTTCTCAGCATCCAGCCATTTCGAAGGAGCCAAATGGCTCATGTGTCAGTGAGACCCTCTCCATGGGATCTGCCGGTACCCACAAGGGGCAGCTGCCGTGGACTGCAGACTGCAGACAACACGCGCTGAACTTTTCAGTGCTTCCTGGGGAGAAGGTGTGGGACTGTGGGGGAACGGTACCCTGGAGTAGGCTGCTGGCTCAGTGCTACCGGGGGAACCGTGAGGAGCACTGGTCACTGCTTTTAGGGACTCAGTCCACAGTGAGACAGTACAAGACAAAAAGGGAGCAGAAGGGTCCATGCATTTAAAAAAAGTGCGCGTGCAAGACTTACACATGCCAAGGACGTGTTATGTGTCCAGCTACTCCATTTGTTCATAGCAAGTACTAACTCCAAACCATACCTAACTGCTTCCGAAGCAGTGATGCCAACGCAGAGCTGTAAAATTAAGCAGCCATTCGATTTGTAAAGCACACACTGATGGTCTCTTTGGGGAAGTGGAAAGGGAAATGTGTATATTTGTGTTAGAACTGGAAAGATAGTTGTTTCTCCTGGTGGAAATAAATATCTGTATTTATGTCTAGATGTCATTTAATTTATTTTATCACTGAATAATTGGTCTCAGTTATAATAATTGGTCTCCTGAACCTACCCTAAATATCCCTAGACCTAAGTAGGCAATTTAACTAGTCTGTTCCGTACACTTAATTCCTACTAGAGGAAGCAGGACACAAACAAGTCACAAGGATGGGCTGCTGAGGCTTGGAATTATCCTACCTAACCGCAGGCACCTAACTGTGAGCTCCTGTGTTGTGAGCTGACTCTTTAAACCAGTGGTGAGTGAGAATCATCTCAAGAGAAATTCGGCTCACTGACAACTTAGCAGCCCCCTGGAGACACCTGGGTCTCTCCACTAAGGGTGAGGACTACTCCGTGCGTTTAAATACAGGATGAATCTGAACCTGGCCTGTAATCTCCGAGCCTTTATCAGTCCTGCAGGGATTTTCTGGACTATAGCATTCAGGTTTTGGTCAGTCCAGCAAAAAGATTAGAAAAAGAAGTAGTACTTTTTTCTTTTTTTTTTTTTTTTTTTTTTTGGCATATCTCCTCCTTTCCCGAATCAAAGCCTTTATTTTGGGAATAAAGCTAATAATCTTGATATTCAGAATCACTTCTGCTAGTTTAACGTAGCGTGACAGAACATTTGCTAAGTAGAAGTATAATGGCAGCAGTCTTCTAGCCTTTACTTGAGCAAATTCCTAGTGAAGTTGGAAAAAGTTCTTTTTGAGTAAGGACCGAGTTGACTGAGCTGTGGATTTTACTGTGCTGTCTCAGTGTGCAATACAGATACAGAAAAGATGTAGGTCTTTATTATACTGAAATCCAGACAAGCAGCATATCTCAGAATTTATCATACGTAACCTACTACTTTGTGTTTTAATATTTAGCAGCATCTTTATGCAAAATGTTTTTAGAATCCTACTGTTTACATTTTCTCAGGCTTTTATGTATAACGTAATAATGGCTGTTGGAAATAAGGGAGCCTGACAGTGGACTCATTCGCCTCTGTAATCCAGATTTTCATAAGTCTTGTGTAAGTGCCATGATGTTAGCCAAAAAAAAAAAAACAACCCAGAAAACCCACTTCCATGGTATTTCTGTGTCCAGTAAGGCTGGTGATGCGAATAGGATGTCCCATAAACTGAGGAGGAAAACATACATTGAAAGAACATTTTTGAACTGACGTGGAAGGAGAGGGTGGAATTGTCAGAGTAATATCTTAAAGAGATAGCGGTTCTTGTTTATTCAGTGGTTTTGTTCAAAAACGTTATAAATGTTTGTTTCATTCCTTCTGTGTCAAGTCTCCTGCCCAGAATAAAGTTACTCTTGAAGAAATACTGACTGACTGGAGTCTTGATGTTTTGTTCAGTTTTTAATAAAAGCACTTTAGTTTGGATTTTGTTTGTTTAGTTGTGGGGTGTTTTTGTTTCTTTTGTAAATAACCCTTATGTTTGGTGCTGTCCTCGTTTGAGGTAAAACAACCAATTTTCTGTTCCATAATTTTACTTCTCGGCTAAATCAACAGCCTATTTTTTCCGACAGTCTCCACTCCCAGAGAGATAAGACCTGATTGTTTCTAATTTATGGCAAGGAATGGTATGCAGAGAGGCTTTTGTTTATGCTTACTGCTATAACACCCAAGGCCAGCGAACTTTGTTATTTGCCCCGTTGGAGGTTCGGAAGCGGAAAAGCGCAGTGGGGTCCCACCTGCGGGGAGGAGGGGACAGGACAGGTGACCCAAAACTGACCAACAGGGTATTCCATCCCATCTGCCTCATGCTCAGTATGAGAGCTGAGGGGTCAAAGGGTCAGCCCTCTTTCTTCAGTGGCCGGCGTCTGAGGAGGACTCTCTTCATCTGCCTTTGATCCCAATCTGTGCATTCTGGAATCCAGATCCGGAACCTCCTGGCAGCCGTGCTCTTTTGGCAAGTTCACGGGCCACAAGATTTGAGTCTCAGCACATAATTTCCGCAATATACGGTGAGCTTTGTGTAAAGCTATAGTTTAGTCCTTGGATGTCAACTGCTCTGAAACTAACTGCGATGCTGGATAAAAACAGAAGATGTGTAACACCTCGGAAGAAGGACAGGCAGATGATCACTGTAGGTCCCTTCCAACTGAACAACTCTCCCCTCCTGTCACCTCTCCTCAGCTTTCTCCCTCTGCTTTCAAGGCAGTGGAAGCTGAAGACAGTTGATAACTTACAAACCGAGCCCTTTTGCTAACAGTTCAAGTGAGCTTAAAATTAATTATACAGGTGGTTAACTAGGTGAAAAATGCAAGTGCAAAGATGCTGGATTGTAACGGGGGGATGGGGAGCTCAAGGGTTATTCATTCATAGGTGACTGGGGGATGGAAGTGGGAGAAGTGATAAACTGATGCACGGCCTCCGGGGATGGAAATAAAAATTAATTAAAATTAATTGCTTGCACACTCCAGCCCCCAGTCAGTAAGTGCATGTGCATAGAGAGGGTTTCTGCCGGTTTAGGTAGAAAGTGCAAAACAATGGCAGACTGCCCCATGCAGTGCCTCACTTGGATGTGTCTGCAGTCTTGGAAGCTTGACTACCCTACGTTCTCCTACAAATGGACCTTGAGCTTGTTTGGAGGTTCTAGCAGGGGAGCGCAGCTACCGTATACCCTTGACCGATGAACGGTACGTCTCTATCGGGGAAGGTCGTCCTCTTCGACCGAGCGCGCAGCTTCGGGAGGGACGCACATGGAGCGGTGAGGGAGGAAGGGGACACCCGCCTAGCCAGCCAGATCAGCCGAATCAACCCTGGCGATCAATGGGGTGACAGATGTCGCAGCCAGATCGCCCTCACATCCGAAAAACAGTGCCTCCCGCAAAGCTATATAAGGCTCACAAAATCAATCATCTTCCAGTCAAGGCGACAGCTGAAGCTGAAAATTCGGTGACAGACACTATGAAATCACCTGTCTGCAGTGACAAAGCGTTTCGAGATTAAAAAAATTGTTATTTTTTAACGGGTTTTTCCTTTTAACTTTTCCTCCCAGAAGCCTTTGCGAAATATGCAAAGTAAAGGCTTCCTATTAGCGGATGTCCCGTTTAGTCACCGCCTCCTGACGCCGGGGGCTGAGCGCGGCTGTGGCGGCAGGTGGGTGTGCGGTGGCCTCCGGCCCGGCCCAGCCCGGCCCGGCCGCTTTCCTCACGGTGTGGCAACCGTCGGCGGGCTGGCGGGGGCCCGCGGGGGCCTGCCCGGGGGAAGCACTGCTGCCTCGCTGGTTAAAATGCTTGTTTGTTTGTTTCTGGGCTTATTGTTTCTTATTTGTGCTCCCTGTGTGACTAAGGTGGGTTTCTGTGATCCCTGTTCCCCCGTCGCCGCCCTGGCCCGCTCGGCTCTCAGGGCGCGGGCGGTGGGTGCCGTGCTGGGTTTGCCATTGGGGTGGCTGATGAGGAGATAAGCGCCCTGGTCGCGGGCCGCTCGCCCCGGACTCAGCCGGTGTTTGCGCGACGGTGAGTGTTCTGGCATTTCTCATCTCTTACGTGAGAGCTTGCTCTGTTCTGCTCTCTGCCTCCAAGCCCTCCCCTCACCGCCAGCTTACCAGCGTGGTGGCTCCCCGTTTAATAACACGAAGCACTCTTCATCTCGTGTCTGCGAAGGACTTGTCACGAGTGGAAGGGGTTGGAGTTGGTGGCCCGGGAGGCCGCTACCTGCCATACGCTGAGTAGGGGACTTTGCCCCCAGGTTGGTGTTACGTGAGGGTGGGGGGTGGAAAAGAGCGGCCGCTGTTGGGCTGAGGGCTGCTGAACGCAAGCAGTGAAAACCACGTCCTGGAGTCTTGGGTCCGCAGGTCATGCCAGGCGTGGCGCGTCTCCTGGCGCTCTTCACCAACATTCTTCTGGTCCGCGTGGCTAGCGTGGGAGCGATGACTTCTTGCACAGATATTTGTGTTCCCTCCTTCCCCCTGTTAGCCCAGGTGGCCTTCATAAATCACAGCAAGGGAGTAAATTCAGATCCTCTTTTCCCAAAGTCCCTTGTGCCGTTGAGGTATCATGCAGAAGGGAATGGCCAGCTACCTGTGATTGCGGCTCCTGGCTGCACATCGCCATTTTTCCCTCCTTTACTTCTGGTGAGAAGAGTGGGGAAGGGAGAAGGTCTTTACCCATCCCCAGGGCACTCTCTTTCTATCAGATTTCAGTTCACAAATTGGACTTTCTCATCCAGTATTGCATGGCAGGCTCAGTCTTAGGAACCAGAACACTACAGCTTGCTTCAAAGCTTGTTCCTTCCCCTGTATTTACAAGACAAGCATCCACCCTGGTTATACCTTCTGTTTGCCTTTGCTGCATTGATGTGCACTTGGCAACAGTGACTTGCTTATCTGCTGTGACATGTCAGTTGTCCTGCTAGGAGCACGTCTTAGGAAGGTACACTGAGGAAAAGTGACTCTTCTCTTTGTTTAATTTTTTAAACTTCAGCTTTGGCTTTTTTTCTTCTTCTGTGGATTTAGCTGTATTACAAGCAACTCCTGTTTCATTCTGTTCTTTCATGTAGTTCACAGTGACACTTTTCTTTAGTCTTTTTTTGTTTCTCATGCACTGTTACATTTATTAGCAGTGTGGATACTACGCAGCAATCTTTTAGTTCCCGGTGACTTTACCTAGGAAGAAATGGAGTCCCCTAAGCAAGCGTGAAGGGCCGAACAGCCCAGCTCGTTTGAATTCCTGTGCTCAGATGCAGTCTTGTATTTTGTGTTCTGTTTTCGTGCCTGTTGGCTAACAAGCGGATTGTTTGCCTTGTGTGTGCTCGAGGTCTTTCAAAGGTCTCTTTTTCCCTCCGCTTATGAAGGAGCTTTTGCAACATTGGGAACTGGAGGTTATTGTTTGCATGCCAACAGGCTCTTTTCCAGGATTGCTTGAACTGTGGATTGGCATGACAAGAAATCTCCCTACAGAGGGAAAACAGCAAGGAGTTGCTATTATGGAGCTCTGCATATGAAATGCCAGTATGATGAAATTTGATGCTCCCTTGTTTTATGGCTTTACAGTGGAATCCAATTCCTGCTGAGACCTAAACACTAATCTATTCAAAAAATAACAATTAATAGCCTCGTTTATGAAGCCATTCAAGAACTAAATGCTGCTTGCAAAGCATGGTGTATTTGATCAACTAAAAAGTCTATAAAGTTTTGCTTAGCAACAGGGTTTATTAATAGAAAGAAATGTGACCAGTAGAAGGATAAGTAGTGCAACAATCCGAATCTTTGTATTTTAATCTGGATTAATACAGAAGAAACGGGTCATTTTTTGAAAATTTCTACTGCTTCCAGATCACGTACTTAACCTAGATCACCACAGCTGGAAAGAAAAGTGAGAGGCTTTGAAAATACATTCCTATACTTTCACCTAAGTATGCGTAGAATTAAGGTTTAGATACTTTGGGCATTCTTTAGTGAAAGGACTGCCAGATTTGAAAAAACTGCCTACTGCCTCTTTTCCCTTTTCATCAAAACTTGGCTTTCAGTGGTGATTGAGTAACTCTACTGCTAAAACTTACATTTTCTAAAAGTGTTAAGGATTTTCTTAGTGGTGACTTTATTTTTTTCTGTTATCTCCTACTTAGCAACTTGATGCTTCCTTTTCCTGAACTTCAGGGGAACGAAATGACTATGAAATACCGTGACTTGACTGTGCAGCAGTAAAACCAAATCAGTTCAGAATGAAACTTTACTGAAATATTTTGTCAGCAATTAACTTAAATTTTTGTCATGTGAGTGACCTGTGAACCGTTATTCCAGCTGACATCATATTTTTGTATTGCTATTAACTTTATATCTTTTACAACTATTTTAGGTAACCAGAAGTTTGAAGTCATGGCCGGAAAACCAAAACTTTACTACTTTGATGGAAGAGGCAAGATGGAGTCAATTCGCTGGTTGTTAGCTGCAGCTGGGGTCGAGGTTTGTTTTAGTATTTTTAACTTGCATGTTGGTAAGCATGTCTTTGAGGCAGATCACAGGTTATTAACCAGAAAAGAAAGGGCATCCCAAGATGCAATAGTGAATGAGCATTGGCTGTTCAGTGCAATTAAACACTCTTACTTTAGGCACAGAAAAGTATGGCTTCAAGTTACATGTCTTCTGAGCAATGACACTGCAAACCAGTTTCGTGCTTAATGCAAGAATGTGTAGTGCTTAATTAAGCATTCGATTACTGACCCAGAGCTGTTGAGCTGAATGATAGATGTGTTCCTGCCATGACAAGGGTTATCTGTGCCAAGTAAAACAGCAAGGAATTTGCTTTCTCTAGTCTTTCTGTTTTCAGTTGGATGCTCACACACAGATTATTTTTTTTTTTTCACTCCACTGACTGCATCATCCACAATAAGCTATAGCATGAAATATATTTTTGTCTTCCTTGCACCATTTAGATGAGGCATAACAGGGTGAAGTGAGCAAAGTGACCTATATGTTTAGGGAAGCTGGAAATCTCGGAGCAGGAAGAAGAATATGTGGGTAAACCAGGGAAGCAAGACACCACTTTAAAATTTTTTTTTTTTGATGGGATACAATTTACTTACTCATTTGCTATCTATCTTGGTGATAAACTGATAATTCAATTTGAGGACAGAAAGGACTAGTATTTGCTCCGAGTGTCCTCTTCCATAGAATCATAGAATAGTTTGGGTTGGAAGGGACCTTTAAAGGCCATGTAGTCCAACCCCCCTGCAATGAGCAGAGACATCTTCAACTCAATCAGGTTGCTCAGAGCCCCGTTCAACCTGGTTTGGAATATTTCCAGGGATGGGGCATCTACCACCTCTCTGGGCAACCTGTTCCACTGTTTCACCACCCTCATTGTAAAAAATTTCTTCCTTCTATCTAGTCTAAATCTACCCTCTTTTAGTTTAAAATTGTTACTCCTTGTCCTATCACAAAAAGGCCCTGCTAAAAAGTCTATTCCCATCTTTCTTTAAGTACTGAAAGGCTGCAATAAGGTCTCCCCCAAAGCCTTCTCTTCTCCCAGCTGAACCACCCCAACTCTCTCAGTCTTTCCTCATAGGAAAGGTGCTCCAGCATTCTGATCATTTTTCTGGACTTGCTGCAGTGGGTCCATGTCTTTCTTATGTTGGGGACTCCAGAGCTGGATGCAGTATTGCAGGTGGGGTCTCACCAGAGCAGAATACAGGACAGAATCACCTCCCTCAACCTGCTGGCCACGCTTCTTTTGATGCAGCTCAGGATATGGTTGGTGTTATGGGCTGTGAGCATGCGTTGCTGGCTCGTGTCCAGCTTTTCATCCACCAGTACCCCCAAGTCCTTCTCCTCAGGGCTGCTCTCAACCCCTTCATCCCCCATCCTGTACTGATACTGGGGGTTGCCCTGACCCAGGTGCAGGACCCTGTACTTGGCCTTGTTCAACCTCATGAGGTTCACACGGGCCCACTTCTTGAGCCTGTCCAGGTCCCTCTGGAAGGCATCCTGTCCCTCAGGCATGACAACCACACCACACAGCTTGGTGTCGTCTGCAAACTTGCTGAGGGTGCACGTGATCCCACTGTCATTGGTGTCATTGATGAGGACACACTGAACAGTACTGGTCCCAGTACAGATCCCTGAGGGACACCACTCGTCACCAATCTCCATCTGGGCATTGAGCTGTTGGCCAGTACCCTCTGGATGCAATCATCCAAGTAATTCCTCATCCACTGAACAGTCCACCCATCAAATCCATCTCTTTCCATTTTAAAGAGAAGGATGTTGTAGGGAACCCTGTCAAAGGCCTTACAGAAGTCCAGATAGATGATATCTGTAGTTCTTCCCTTGTCCACTGATGTAGTCACTCCATCATAGAAGGCCACTAGGTTGGTCAGGCAGGACTTGCCCTTGGTGCAGCCATGCTGGCTGTCCCGAATCACCTCCCTGTCCTCCATGTGCCTTAGCCTAGCTTCTAGGAGGATCTGTTCCGTGATCTTTGCAGGCACAGAGGTGAGGCTGACAGGTCCGTAGTCCCCAGGGTCCTCCTTTCTACCCTTTTTAAAAATGGCTGCAATGTTTCCCTTTTTCCAGTCACTGGGGACTTCACCTGACTGCCATGACTTTTCAGATATCATGGAGAGCATCTTGGCAACTACATCAGCCAATTCCATCAGGACTCTGGGATGCTTCTCATCAGGTCCCATAGAATTCTGTATGTTCAGGTTCCTCAGGTAGGCATGAACCTGATCTTCTCTTATAGTGGGAGATACTTTGCTCCCCCAGCCCTGCCTTGCAGTCCATCCACTTGAGAGATGTGGGAAGAGAGGTTGCCAGTAAAGACTGAGGCAAAAAAGTTGTTGAGTACCTCAGCCTTCTCCTCATCCATTGCTACCAGTTTGCCAGTCTTGCTTATCAAGGGGGGTACACTTTCTTTGACCTTCCTTTTCTGGCTGACATATCTGTAGAAGCTCTTATTATTCTTTGTGTCCTTTGCCAAGTTCAGCTCCAGCTGCGCCTTGGCCTTCTTGATCCCATCCCTACACAACTGGGCAGTGTCCACTCTTCCCAGGATACCTGTCTCTGCTTCCACTGCCTGTGCATTTCCTTCTTGCCCTTGACCAGCAGGTGTCGACTCAGCCATGCTGGTATCTTGCCTTCCTTTACTGATTTCTTCCACCTGGGGATCAAGAACTACTGTGCTCCTCCTGAAAGATCTGCCAGCTCTGTTCTGCTCCCTTGTCCCTGAGGGCAGTTTCCCAGGGGGTCCTATTGACTAACTCCTTGAACGGCTGGAATTTTGCTTTCCTAATATTCAGGTTCCTGACTTTACTCTTCCCCTGACCCATATCCCTCAGGACTGTGAACTCCACCAGTGCATGATCACTACAGCCCAGGCTGCCTCCAATCTTGACATCACCGATTAGCTCACTTGTGTTGGTGACCAACAGGTCTGGTATCGCATCCGCTCTGGTGGGACTGTCTGTTAGCTGGGTTAAGAAGTTATCCTCGATGCATTCCAGCAGTCTCCTGGATTGCCTACAGCTCGCCGCGCTACTTTTCCAGCAGATGCAGGATGGTTGAAGTCCCCCAGCAGGGTGAGAGCCTGTGAGCACGGTGCCTCCTGTAACTGGAGTAAGAAGGCCTTGTCAATAGGCTCCCCTTGATCGGGCAACCTCCAGTAGATGCCACCCACAAGGCTCCCTTTGTTGCCTCGGTCTCTTATTCTCACCCATAGGCTTTCAGCCTGCTCGTGGTTATTCTTCAGAGACAGCTTGTCACACTCTGTCCATTTCTTGATGTAGAGGGCAACACCTCTGCCCCTTCTTCCTCTCCTGTCCTTTCTGAACAGCCTTTAGCCATCGATAGCTGCACTCTAGTCATGGGATTCATTCCACCAGGTTTCAGTAATGGCAACTAGGTTGTAGCTTTCTAGCAGTGCAGTGGCTTCCAGCTTCTCCTGTTTGTTGGCCATGCTGTGTGCAATGGTGTAGAGGCACTTCAGCTGGGCTGTTGGCTGTGTTGCCTTCTTAGAGGAACACTCCTTTATTCCTTTGGGGTATATCACTGGTGTTTCCCTCTTGGCTCCTATTACCTCAGGAGCACCCGGCTCATCTCCATAAGACTTCAAGTGTGCTGCAGTGTAGCCGGCACATCTCAGAGCAGCAGGCTGCAGGCCCTCGCTAGCACCCTGTTCCTCTAACTTTGGTGTGTCATCCCACAGCTTGTCACAGGCAGGCCTGATATTATCCCCCTCCCCCTTCAAGCCTAGTTTAAAGCTATGTCACTGAGTCCCTCTACCTTGTGAGCAAAGACCCTCTTTCCCCTTCCAGAAAGGTGAATGCTATCTGACGCCAGCAAGCTTGGTGCCATGTAGGCCATCCCATTATCAAAGAAACTAAAATTGTGTCAGTGACACCAGCCATGGAGTCATTTATTAATAGGCTGGGCCCGTCTCTTTCTACCAATGTTGCTGCCCGCAACCAGGAGAGAGGAAAAAACAACCTGTGCTCCAGACTCCCTTACCAGCCATCCCACGCCCCTGAAGTGTCATTTGATTGCCCTAGGATGCCACTTTGCGTCTTTATTGCCACCCACGTGGAAGAGCAGCTATGAGTCTGCTCTGAGGGCTGTACCAGGCTAGGAAACTTCCTAGTGATGTCCTTAACCAGGGCCCCAGAGAGGCAGCAGTCTTCTTTAAGAGGATGGTATGTCCAGCATATTGGACCCTCTGTTTCCTTCAGAAGGGAGTCGCCTACAACTACAACCTGTCTTTGCTTCCTTGTGGAGGTGGTCATGATATAGCGGCTAGGCCTTTCTGACCTTGGCAACACCTCTGGTGAAGATGGACCATCATCCACATCATCCATTGACTGACCTTCCACATCCAGAGCCTTGTACCTGTTGTACAGAGGCATCTGGGAAGGTGGGGTGAGCGAGGAGGGAGTTTATCTGTTCTAGAAATGTGAAAAGACACTCATCTCATTCTCTTTTGCCAGTTTGAAGAAGAGTTTTTGGAAAGCCGAGAGCAGTACGAGAAGCTCCTGCAAGGTGAGTCCACATGAAACCTCAAGCAAAGTGTGACCAGACTTTATTAGTCTCAGAGAAGATGTGTGAAGAGAATACTTTGAAGACTCTGTGGGACTTTCTTTCCACACAGCAGAGAGGGAAGTAAAACTGAGAGCTGTGAACAGCTGCAGCGGCAGATTTTTTTCCCCGTACGTGGACAGATGCAATTGAAAATTGAATGTCTTTCCAACCTGGAGAGTTTCCCAGGCCTCTGGGTTGTTCTGTTCTCTGTTTGTCTACGTGTCCCACCTGGTCCCACAAACTTACCCTGGGCTTCAGTAACTTGAAAAAATGTATCCTAAAACTTCATTGAATGTCCTGATTTAGCTTAAGATGCTGGTTATAAGAGAGATTTTTTGGAATCTGCCATTTGCTTCAACTGTGTCTTACATAATGGAACAGAATTTTTTAAATGTATTTAGAATTAGACAGTTTTTACTCAGTTGATACGTGTAGTGTGATTGTCTCCACTGTATTTCAATTTCAGCATAAAAGCTGCTGTACACGGTCCTGACTGCAACTTCAGTGAAACCTTTTTAAAGCAGGGATGTTAACCCACAATAATTGTGTTCTTCAGTTTAATTTGTCTTCACCACCGTAATTTATTGTTTGCATGGAAGAACTTCAGTTTAATATAATAAGCAAGCTCACCATAAAAGTGATGACCTTCTGAAGACAACAAGAAATCTGATGTGGCATTACTAGATCCAGTAGAATAATGTGTGGCTTTCCCTTCAGGTGGATCCCTGCTCTTTCAGCAAGTGCCCTTGGTAGAGATTGATGGGATGAAGATGGTGCAGACTAGAGCCATCCTCAGCTACATTGCAGCAAAGTACAACCTCTACGGGAAGGACCTGAACGAGAGAGCCCTGTACTGTAACAGTACTACTCTTCTTGAATTTATTATAGTAGCTTAGATACCTCTAGAATTAATTGCGTACTTGCACCCCCAGAGAATCACCTGTGTGCCTCGGTGACACACAACTTACAGGGAGCCTGACAGGCCACAGTTAGATGCAAGCCAACTGATTTGTTCTAATTAGATTATTTTTGCATAAAAGTATTTGAGGCAGGGGTATACTGTGCTTTAGTAAAAGATTAATACAGGTTGATGCAGGTATTCCAGAGGTGGCTGGCATGTAAATGTTGATCTACTTCTGTAAACAGAAGGCTTTTGAAAGCAATGGTTAGTTTTTAACTTTTGGCTGCAAAATTAGATCTGTCGATGTTATCTGTGATTGCATGATGTTCCACAGCACTGTAAAAAGTGCATAGTTTAAGTCTTTGGGAGCTGGGGAAGGAACAGAAAAGCTGTTGGAAAACTTCTGGTTTCATGTGAAATTAAATCCAGGTCTTCATGTTGTGTCTACGTGAAGGAAAAAAAGTATGATTGGGCTATCTCAATATGTAGCCTTTAAACGTCCATTTCCTATTGTTTTTCAAAAGAAGGAAAACTAAAGGTCAACTAGTAAAGCATCTAACTTTAATAGATACTTCCCGGTAAACTGCCATTAAACAATGCAGGTCGTTGGAAGAATTGGCTGAAGCAGGTTCAGGGAATTAACAAAAAGAATTAATATTCAGACAGGAGCCTCAGTCATAGCTTATCAGCTTCTTTGTGTTGTTAATAAACTATCATTTTCTGTAGCTTCCATTCCTGGCATACCTCCTCCTTAGAAGAGAATTAATTCTCTTCCATTGAGTTCTACATTTAGCCTGAAGCCTATTCCTGCCGTTTTACCAGCAAACATAAATGAAGTGTATTTGTTGATTTGTTCTTGGGCAAGGGGGGAAGGAAGAATCAGTGTTTCGAGGAAGGCTTGCTGTGATTAGCTCCAGGTTTAAGTACTTTGGATGGCTGGTCTTGTACAGTGTGGAAGGGCAGTTCTGGAAGACTGGACAGATGCGGGAGAGAAGCTGGCATACATTAAGCCTTGCAGGAATATCTGATAGCTTCTTATTGCACATAACACGTTTAATCCTTACAGAGGCTTTTTCGAGAAGCTGTTGCCTGACAACAAAAACTGCAATTAGTCTTATTACACAGCAGGAACTCAAATCTCTTATGACACAGGATGGTTAAAAGACTTTGTTAGACTATTTTACCAGATATTTTATTCATATTCATGAGGACTTAATTTAAATTTGAGTCTTGTCTACAGTGCAAAACCTGCTGTCAGAGCTCTGGAAAAATGGATAAAAGGGACGATCTAAAGAACTGCTGTAGTAATAATTTAGCTATATGCAGAACGTGGTACACTTCAGGTTTCCAACCGCATTATTAATCTGTTTGGCACCACTTGGACTTTGGATAAAACCCTGAAGGTGGGATACATCCAGACAACTAAGTCAGTTGGGGATGACTCTTATGTGGTGCTGAGTGTTTCTTTGGTGATTCTGAAGCAATCTGTAACACCAAAGTTAAACTTTTTAACCTCTGTACAATCCTGTTTAATCCCGCACAGTGAGGCAAGTAGAGTGCCAACAACACTACAAATATGAATGAGACTCCGACTGTGCCTTTTTTTTTTTTTTAACTGCAAAAATAATTTTCATGGGGGGTGGGTGTGGGAAATTCAACTTTTACTATCACAACACAAATCTAAGAAAACTCTGTTTATGAAGGTGCCTTCTTATTTAAGGTTTTTGTTTGCTTTGGTTTTAAGGATTGATATGTATGTTGGAGGAACTGATGACCTTATGGGCTTCATTTTGATGTTCCCATTCTTATCGGCTGAGGATAAAGAGAAACAACGTGCTGTTATAGTTGAAAAGGCAACAAGCAGGTATTTCCCAGCATACGAAAAGGTATGTCGGAGGAGCGTTTACTTCTGTTGTTCTGGAAGGACAACAATGAGAACACTGGGTATTTTACCAAAAGCAGAAGAAACAGAAAGGTGTCAGCGCAGTACTTTAAACCAGGACATCGTACTGTCTGCAGGCTGGAGAGATGAAAGGAAGGTCAGAGCAGTATGAGACAAGTTGTGGTGGGTTACATGTAGAAATTCCTAAGTGAGATTTCATGGTCAACATCACAGAGCAACATCAACATTCAGACTGAAGAGTCCAAGTATCCCCTTTGGCTCAAAACTGTTATGATCCAATAAGTATGTAAACGTAGCTATATAGAGTTAAAATAGCAACTTCTTGTTTTTAGGAGAAATGAAACTGTGTAACTTGCCTATGCCATTTTAGAATAGCTAATTGTCAGCTTTGTTTAACAATTCAAATACCTCTACATGTTTTTTTTGACCACAGTTATACACAGCTATCACTGCTGTCTTCTCGTCCAAGTGGTCTGCTGCACAGGCCATACTGGAATCTTGGTGTTTCTCTAACTGATCCTTTGAGAGATAGGACCCAAGAGGTGTTCTAAATGGAAATTAATATACACAGATGGGATGATCTGGCAGAAATAGCTGCTTTTCTGCTTTAAAGACTAAAGGGAAGACAAGTTTCCCACTTAAAGACCAGGTCTCCTATAGATGGCTGCTAGAGTTCATTCTGCTCTAGATTCCACTTGTTGTATCCTAGACACGATGCTTTAGGCTCTCTAATCACCTCTCTTTTACAGTCTCTATTTTCCCATTGAACCTGTAACTACATACAGAGAAATTCAAGATTTATTAGGCTGGAAAGGAGTGAATACCAAGGAGGTATCTAACCCTGTAGCCCAGAAGGTGGCGTTACCTAGGGATATAGGAAGGAAGGATGGGTAAGAGAAGCCCTGGGATTCTAGATTGCCGCTGTGAGGACTGCTTGTAGATATCCTGTAAAATGATCAGTGGCCGCGGGCACTGTGCCCACATCCCCTGCACCAGTAGTATCCCTAGTTGCGTGGGAGAGAAAGGTGAAAAGAGGAGGCAATAAGTAGTGTCAAAGAAGGTGAGCGTGTGCATTTTGAAAACATCATCCCTAGCTGGCTATCCACATCTGAATGTTTTCGTTTATGACACTTCTAGGTTTTGAAAGACCATGGGCAGGACTTTCTTGTTGGCAACAATTTTAGCTGGGCAGATGTTCATCTTCTTGAAGCCATTTTAATGGTTGAAGAGAAGAAGTCAGATGTGCTCTCAGGCTTTCCTCAGTTACAGGTACCTTACACTAAAAATACGCTCATATGGCTGGAAATGTGCTAAATGATATTTCAAAGTCTGTTGTGTGTAGATAATTCCACAAAATGAGCTTTTGTCACTCATCTTGCATTGTAGTCTTGCTCTTCTTGCTTTAGGAAGAACCTTGTAAAATGTTTCATCTAGAGAATCTATTATTTTCTGGAGTAATCCCTGTACAGGTCTGAAGAAATCCACCCTCTTTTTTTTTCCCTCCTCACCAGTTCTGTTGTACCTTTAAGCAAAAGATATTTTCTGGATCACGAGAAGGGATTTGAGTAAAGTACGTATCTGAAACCACAGATAACTGTTTCTACTTCATTCCGTATCAATACAAGACAGGTTTACTACTGTTTAAAATAACAAGGTTGAAATGAGGGGGAGTAAAATTAGTCCATGGCTAAAGCTGTATTTCCTGTCTTGCCTCCACATACAACTTGTTAAAGGATGTTACACAAATCAGTAAAATTTGTTTTTTCTTGTATTACTTTCTGTTCTGTGAATACCATGTACTTACTGTTTACCTTTTAGGCATTTAAAGCAAGGATGAGCAGCATCCCTACCATCAAGAAATTTCTACAGCCAGGAAGCCAGAGAAAACCTGTTCCTGATGATAAATATGTGGAGACTGTGAGGAGAGTTCTCCGCATGTATTATAACATAAAAGCAAATTAGTATGCCTGGCTAAAACAGCTGTGCCTGGTTTAAGGGAATGATCGGATTGCACATGTACAATTATACTGCAGAGAGAAGGTGAAGGGATGTTCGAAGGGAGTTTCAATAGGCAGGATCTCGTGTTCTCTTGTACAAAATACACTAGGCAGGTATCCTTTATAACACTTTACTACTCGCCTATATTTTTGCTTCATTCTTGAGATTTTTTTGGTAATTTTGAGCAAGTGAAATGGCAGCAAGCATGCTGTCTTTCTGGAGACTTTTTGGAAGAGCGAAAAAGAAAGAAATGTGAGTTGCTGACTGACAGCTTCAGCTGCTTCTGAGGACTTCCTTCTGAGATCCAGATCAGATTTTTGTATGATGATTGCTTCCAATTCAGGCCTTTATTGTTTGTAGTATCACTGTAGGCAAAGTGTTTTTTAAAGAAAGTGGGAGGGAGGTGTTTCTCTTGCCAGTTCTATTGGACATTACTGACTTGCCTGAAATGTAACCATTATGCCTATATAACTGAACTGTACTTTTATTATTGAATTAGGAAACAAATTGACTGCCAAATGGCATTTTTGTTAACTGCTGTATCTAGAGGATCCATTCTAATCAAATAAACTTTTTATTTTTATGTGGTCGTGTTGTCATATTGTGTCATGAATGGAAGTTGAGGCTTGCAAACTTTATTTACTTTTCTTGGAGGATAAATTCTTTATACTTGATATGAAGGGGATCCTTGTTAACCCATATGCCTCATTCAAAGGCATTCATTGAATTTGCATTGATAAACCAGAGACGGGAGATGTTCTAAATTTTGTAGTAAACCATCACACAAACTTGTGTAGTTCCTGTCTAAGGTCTAATACCTGCCAAACTCAAAATGTTATTTCTTTTCCTCTTTTTTTTTTTAATCTATGTTTTCAGCAGATGGCTTGACAAAGGAATTTCACATGTTTTTAATCACTTTGATAAATGGCACTTATGCTTTGAAAAGCTGCTCTGTAGGATGTTATCTTGGGGTTTCATATCTGTTATTTATAGTTCTATATTAATGATATAGTTTACAAGAAAAGACTTGTGCTCAATCCCTAATGGCATTGTTTAATTCCTCTGTTAGCTGTGGGTTGAGAAATAAGATGCTGCTTGACCTTGGAATGCAGTGAGTACACTTATCTGATATTTGATGAACGAGTTGCCCACTTGAAAGCTCATCAATCTCCCCAGCTTCAGCACGACTGAAGTTCTCAGCGCTACAAATACTTTTCACTCGTTGCCAGGAATACAAAGTTTGTACACTGGTTTATCTGTCACCTGCCTTCCTAATGTCAATTGCAATTACAGTTTAGTCCTTGGTTTAATCTCAGATTGGTTTAATACAAAAATTTGGAAAACCCTGTAGTTGTTGATCTTAATTCCTTCGCTAAGTGATTTTTTTTCTCCAGAATATGAGGAAAGTTGTGGTGTAATGCTGCTCAAACAAATGTTCCACAAGCAAAGATGCAGAAGATACAGGAGTTGACTCTGCCGGTACTTGTTGGTGGTAAGCCTAATAGGCGATGGCCATACCTTTTAGTAAACAGGGTGGCATAGTAGCAATGAATGTGAACAGAAGACCAGTTGGTACAGACACCTGGTCATCAACACCGGATGTGTTTGGGACAGGGATACCTCAGCCTCGCTCGAGTGGTTGTATGGATGGAATGCCATTTAAACTGCATTTGATGCACTCTTGGAGCACATCTTTCAGTTTCGTTTCATCCAGAAAGAATCCAGTTTGTACACTCCAAGATCACACTGTGACAGGAGCCACAGCACAGTTAAAAATTTAATTTTAAAAACATACTCCTGTTACAGCCCACTAATGTCAACATACCCTGTAATGCTCTGGGTCTGGCCCAACTTATGGGTCATTTTCTGTTATTTCAGTAAGTCATTGATGAGAACTTGTATTCTGTTTAGTTATTTTTTTTTTTTTTATTTATCTTCTTGGTTTGGTTTGAGATGAAGACCTAAATGTGTTTATATATAAACTAGTGTGCACCTTTCCATATAACATCTACAGCTGGTTTTGCTTATGCTATCATCGCAGGGCTATGTGGTGTGACAGTGTTGTGCGTTAACTCTGTCTAAGGATGTAGCATTTATTTGGATATTCCCACACAGGTCTGTCAGTTTAGTTTCTAGCCTGTACAGAGTGACAGGTCTACAGACTACTATCACGATCTTCTGAATTCTGGGCAAACTACGAAGGAAATCAGCTTAGATCTAAGTCTTTTGTAAAAAATCCCCATATTGAGTGTCCTTGAGTCCTGGTACAGCTCTCTAGCAGTAATTATTTAGGTCTTTAGCTGACTTTGGTAATGCTTTTAAGACAGATCAGAGCACTTCAGTTCTGTTACCAGCCTTCAAGGCAGTAGTAAGCAAAGATGATGTACATGTTTGCTGCCATTTCTCCTGTGTCTCTTGATGTTGCTGGGGCAATAATTCCTGGCTCAACATTAGTTAAGAACTAATTAGTTAACTAATAGTTAAGAACAGAGCCATTCTCAGACATACAGCCCAAAAAGTACAGCCTCTGCAGGAAGGAACTGAAGGACAGAGCCTATACAGTATCTTTAAACCTCTAAGCACTAGGTGCCCGCTTTTGAACTATGATTACTTTTGTAGTCAGTGGAAAGAAATAAATATCACCAGATGGCAATTTATCTGTAAGGCATGGTTCATCTCTTAGCGTATGACTGGAAGCACGTCTGCATGCCACCTAGGAGTGCAGGGCAGAGATCAGACATATGTATACACATCTCCAGCTGCCCCTTACAGGCTTTGACCTGTAAAACTTTCTTTGTTGTGATTTCTCATGCTGCAGTGTGTGCCTGTTGCTTCTCCTCTTTTCACTATGCTCCTCTGAGGAGAGTCTGGCCCTGGACCCTCTGTAACTACATATTAGGTAGGGGAAGACCGCAATTTTAGATCCTTGGCACTTTGCTATTTAACATTTTTATCAAGGGGTTAGAAGAAGATAAAAAAATAAAGTGACGATAGGGAGAAAAGGTGAAATTCAGCGCTCTGAAGTGGGAATGAATAACCAAGATGCCTTTAGTGTAGCTAAATTCAGTTTACTTAAATTCCCACTGATGTGAGAAGCAGAAACTCAGGGGAGGAGAAGCTGAAGGACACAGTGGATAATCAGCCATATACCAGCTCCCAACGTGGCACTGGCATCCAAAAAAGCTAATGTGACTTTGGCATATAGTGGAAATTTTCAAATAGCATGGTTGTATAACTCTATGTCTAACTCTAACATTGACCCATGAAGTACCTAACTATAGGCATCACTTCTTAATCCTCATGCAGAACTGGGGACAATTTTCTGGTTATGCTGTAGGTTCCAATTCATTTACATTGCTTGCCCTACAACTACTACTTTCCATTTCAGACCAATTTCTACATGGCAGCAGAACCATTTAATCTCACACCTAGAAACATCATCCAAGAGAAGATGGAATGGAAATGTTATCCTTTCTGGCAAGAGCAAAAGAGCTTCACCTCATCCTTCAGCTTTAGATGCCATAGCTTAACACATATGACCTCATCTCGCAGAACCATAGAATGGTCAGGGTTGGAAGGGACCTCTGGAGATCATCCAGTCCAACCCCCCTGCTAGAGCAGGGTCACCTACAGCAGGTTGCACAGAACGGCATCCAGGCGGGTTTGGAATGTCTCCAGAGTGGGAGACTCCACAACCTCTCTGGGCAGCCTGTGCCAGGGCTCTGCCACCCTCAAAGTAAAGAAGTTCCTCCTCATGTTTAGTTGGAACTTCCTGTGTTCAAGTTTGTGCCCATTACCTTTTGTCCTGTCACTGGGCACCACTGAAAAAAGACTGGTCCCATCCCCCTGGTACCCTCCCTTTAAGTCTTTATAAGTATTGATAAGATCCCCCCTCAGTCTTCTTTTCTCTAGACTAAAAAGACCCAAGTGCCTCAGCCTTTCCTTGTAAGAAAGATGCTCCAATCCCCTAATCATCTTAGTAGCCCTTTGCTGGACCCTCTCCAGCAGCTCTCTGTCCTTCTTGAACTGGGGAGCCCAGAACTGGATGCAGTATTCCAGATGCAGCCTCACCAGGGCAGAGTAGAGGGGGAGGATGACCTCCCTTGACCTGCTGGCCACACTGTTCTTGATGCACCCCAGGATGCCATTGGCCTTCTTGGCCACCAGGGCACATTGCTGGCTCATGGTCATCCTGTTGTCCACCAGGACAACCAAGACTGTGTAGTCTTCCCAGCAGATATCAGGGTAGTTGAAGTCCCCCACGAGAACCAAGGCCTGCGATTGTGAGGAGATTCTCACCTGTCTGTAGAAGGTCTCATCAACTTCCCCATCCTGATCAGGCGGTCTGTAATAAAGACCCACAACAGTGTCTCTCATGTTACCCTCTCATGTTATCTCTGCCAGCCTACTTGGATACGCATCAGTTCAAGCAGAGATCATCCCTCCACTCTCTTTCTCAAGGAAGTAACTACCCTATTTCACTCTTGCAGAGTTACACAAATTCAGCAGACAGTTTTGCTGTAGGAGAACTTTACTCAAGGGATGATCTGGGAGAGAACTGTTTGTTCTGGATTCCTTTGAAAACCTGCTTTGAACAGTTGTGTCTGAGAAAGTTTCTCTAAGAAGAGGTTGCACAGAGACAGCTTTGAAATGAACAGCGTAACTCTCACACTTGGCAGAGTATCTCATTGTTTAAGTTCTCACACACAAAGTATGCCCACACAACAAAACAAAGATGTAACAACAGTGTGTGTATCTTGACCTTAATTAAACAAGCACACTGTTTATTTTTCTAGTGCCATGGTACTCTCTTGCTAATAATAACAGGTGCTAATATGAAGTGGTGCAGGGTTGAGACTGGAGAACATACATCTCCAGGATCCAGGGGTCGTTTTTACCCTACAAAAGGGACAGAGTAAGACTTCACTGGCTGGATAGCGTCCTGGTTCTTGAAGCAAGAGGGATGCCTCTTCAAGCCAGTCTGCTGAAGACAAGTGTATAGATTTGGGATCTAACGATTGAGCTGTCTTTTCTGCTCGTTCCTTTGTAGATTAGGAACCTCCACATTTCAGCAGTGAAACACAGATTTATTAACAATTTTCTAACATAACTGTATGTACTATATTTTACTTATTACGACATTATTATCTTGTGTATGCAGACCGTACACAGCTTCAGCATGGCTCTCAAGCACACCAGAGCCTTCTTTCAATATTCCTGCTGTGGCAAGGGCAGTTCAGTTCTGTGTATACAGACATGCAATTTAGCTTCCCTCTCTGCAGGCTGATGACAAGAGGCTTATGTACGTATGTGTAAGTGAGATGTTGCCTTTGTGAAGTGACTGCTGAGGTCCATAGTGCTGTGAACTAGCTGGGCGAGATGAGCCAGATTCCTATTCCATTATCGAACTTGCACTGAAAACCTCTCCTTGAGAACAAGGGAACAAAAGCAAGTGGAGGTTCATATCTGACCCAGGGCACACGTGACTAACCACCTATTTTTCCCCTCACTTTTAATATATCTTATACCATACCTACAGGTCCTTCTGATTATTTTTTCTTTGTAGCTTTTACGGAAATGTAGCAACTGCTGTACACGTGCAATTTATAAAACTGTCCAGGGATGCAGAAATAAACCTGAAATGTAGTTTTACGTCATGATTATCTCCATCAACTCTGTACCGGAGCAAAACTGAGAAAAGTCATTAGTTTTTTAATTCCTGTAAACCTTTTTCCTCTTGAATCAAGCTAGTTACAGTCTTTCGTGTCTGTCAAACTTCTGTGGGCAGAAGTCCAGCAATTGATTGAAGCTATCCTGATGGTAGAAGAGAAAGTGCCCTCCATTCTCTCCAAAATTCCTTTTCTGCACATAATTTCTGCAGGTAATACACCCATATTCATTTGAAGTTTTGAGGAAAACAAGTTAAAATGCTTGGCAGTTTCTTGCACTCTTACAGAATACAGAAGTAATCAAGTGAGGATAAGGAAATACAGCCAACAAAGTAAAAAGCAAATAATAGAAAATTAAAAAGCAGAGCTGAAAAATGCATGTGAGAAGTGAATTACCGTCCAATATGTTTAAAGAAATTATTAGAGAAATTATTTTTTATGCATGTGGTCCCAGTAAGAGAGACAGAGAAGGGCTTTCATCTCCCCATCTCAAAACAGAAGTGGAATAAGACACTCAATGAAATTAAAAGCAGCAGAATACAAGCAATGAAAGGCAAGATTTTCATACCAAGATGGTGGAAACCATTGTTAGAGCATGTCATTGAGGCCAGGAATTTAAAAGGATTGAAGTGATATCAAGGGTAAAATACCAAATGCTGTGAAATCTTGAAAGATATGGAATATTCAGGGGTTAAACAGCTCTCAAGTGCTGAAAAATTAAATTGTGAAAGGCAGATTATCCCACTACTGACCATTGCATAGTTTTATATTGCCTTGTAGACTTGTACCGTCTGACTTGCACCTAGTTTTCGCTGAGGTTGTACCTTTTACTCCTGGGAAACTGCCTTGTCCCTTGTCATCAGTCCTGAGCCACCATGGGATGAAGCTGATTTCACAGGCTTACGTTGGCTTGTCATTAGAATTTTTCCCACGCCTGTTCTTAGAAGTTGTATTGTTTTCAATTTTAGGCTTTTAAAGCAAGACTACGCAACATGGCCACAAATAAGAATTTCCTCCAGCCTGGCTGCCCGTGAAAGCTGCCACCAGATAAAGAAGCTGTAGCATTAACAAAGAGGTTTTTTTTTTAACCAGGAAATGAAGCCAGGTTCCATCTGCTGTCATTTTTCAACCCCTCTTCTTATTGAAACCTTGATTTTTGTTCTAGATTAGTACAATCTTGAACATGCAACATGAACAAATGAATCTCATGCTGAAAACGTCATTAGAGAGCAAGCCAAGCTACATTTCACAAACTGCTATCTATTATCTGAAAAAAAGGTAAATGCAGCGTTAGAACATTACTCATAGATGTCATTAAAACACAGATGTTTTATAATTTTGAACATGCTACCAAACAGTGAATAAGGAGTATCTTAAAAGTGGGATAGTTCTAGATTGTGTAAATAGTGTACCACTAATCTTGTTTCATTGAATCTTTTTATGCTGACAAATCTGTGTAAGAGGGTTTAAGGGAAGGAGAGAATATTTGCCTTTGAAGATAAAGTAATGCTGAAATCTGTATTAGGGCTACGGGGTCTTACGAAAATTCTGATGAATTCCAGGGAAACACGAACTTCAGTGGAAACAAAACTGTTTTACAAGAGAAGAGACGGACTTGTGGTCAACAAAACCTATTTCTCCTTGTCTGAGAAGTATAAATAAATCTGGTTTTATTAAAAAAGGACCAAAACAAACAAAAAATATTTTACAGGCTGAGAGCTGATTTTAAATTTTTTTCAAGGGATCAATCTTTATCTTTTATTACAAAAAAGACTTTTTTATTGGGAAAAAATCCACATTGTTGTCCAGCTTTATGATTGGCCAACATCAGATAAAAATAGGATTGAAATTTCTGCTTTTCTTCTTTACACCCTCTTTTGAAAATAAAAAGATTCTTTAAACCTAAGCTTAGATTGTTACTAGTTTTAGCTCTAGCAATGCACATAAACTGAGAGTCTTAGAAAGTTTCACAGCACGCACCAGAGACCAGAGGAAACATACACTTAAGTTTCTGTGAAAATATGAAGTCATTATCATACCTGAGTTATTTAAGCCAAATATCGCACAATTAAATTTGTACTCCTAAGGTTATTTTTCAGTTGGCTTTGAAGCCTTGATCATGCCTATCTTGTGCCTATATAAATAAGCCTCTTGACCATGTTGAGATACTTTGATCAATAAAGACTAAACGATCCAAATAATAACATTTTGTAAACTGGCTCTCCATTTAAGCTCTCCTTGTCAGCAGCACCATGGGTCTAAATCAGAATTAGGATTACTGTTTTCAGAGTTTTCTGTGCCAGTGGTCCAGTAAGTGCCAAACAGCTTACAGAAATACGTGGGAGGGTGAACACGGGCTTGGTTAACCTTGTTCTCGGGAGGTCAGTAAAGCTTTCAGGACAGAACCAAAGCGGTCGCTGAAGGTTTGCAGCAAGTCTAGGCTTGAGTGACGCATGACTTGCTCTAACTATTCATGTGGACTCCATTTTTTTATCACAGTGGTGGTGTGCTTCAGTTTAGAAGCTCGATAAGCAGCACGGGGAGAATCCTCCTAACCCCTCCTTGTTTAACTCTCTAGTGGCAGTTAGTTATTTACGCTGTTCCCACTCCTCAGAGGACGCAGCTGGAAGCTGGAATCAGGCATGGTCTCCCAAGCCAGCTGCTTAGTGGTTTGTGGGGATTGCAGGCAGGTACGTTTCGAGAAGACTTTGGACCTGTATAACGTACAGCACAATGAAGTGTGTCCACAGAGCACAGTGGGGACTTGGCATGCCAGGGCATGGTATATGCACTCGTTAAAATCTGCCTATGCTCAACCCAAGATCACTTAAGTGGTACCCGGGCTCCATGCCAGCAGCCTGAATACTCACAGGCGTGGCTTAACAAATTAATTAAAAAAGAAAGTTATTTTCTTTTCTACTCTAGAGGTTTACAGAACAGCTATTCAAGTTACAGATAACAGTAACCTCATTGATACAATACCTTTAGATGTCAAAGGAGCTTTACAATTACATTATGAAAGGCTGTGCCGGAAGCAAAATAAAAAGAGAACAAAGGGGAAAGTCTTTCTGGCAAACAGGAATGTGTGGAAGGGGAACAACAGTCAAAGTTGGATACGGCCATGTTCAGCAAATCCAAAAAAGCATCAGAACGCTTTGCTTGACCACTCATCCCTGAACCTCAAATCAGAGACCTCTTCCTCCCCTTCTTTGCCACCATCAAGCCTATTGCTGCCACTGGCAGCATTTGAGACTGCAGAAAGGACAAGGAGACAATAGTAACTTGCACGCTTTTCTGTGGTCGCTGTTCATGAACCAGCTCTTGCACCCAGGTACACACTGATATGAAAGACCTCAAAAGCAGGAATAGACTTGATTCAATGCTGGGTTCTGTGAACAGATCTTCAGATTAGCTGTCCTGACATCTGCTGCAGGGGTGTAAAGTGACGCCCAACAGCACATGTGGGCTTACGCTAGAGATGAGAACCTGATCTTTGGCTCCCATTTCCCATCTGCTATGCCATCTTGGTGTCTGTTCACATCCACTTTCAGTTTTGGTATTGTCACCTGAAATGTAGATAGTAAGGCTGAAGCAGTTACTTTTTGTGGAAACAGGGTAGGAAAATCATAGTTTATTTCATCTCTAACTGAGTATTAGCCACATACACTCAATTTCCAAAATTAATGCTATTGCCTTAAGACATGGGGTGACTTGTGACATAAACTGCTCATCTATTTTTTATACCAAGTTATCACTAATTTAAGTTTGATACTGGCAAACTGTATTTCAAAGTAATTGAGCATTGTTATCCCATACTTTGCATATCTTTTCTGTGCCATGCAGCACTGAAAATAAAACCCTGGGTTACTGTCAAATAGTGAAATAAGCCTACAAACTTCAGTGGTTAGTCTTTCAATGGCTACTATTCCCCTAAATACAACCCAGAAATATCTATAATTTTCTCAGTGTTTTGAAGTGTCTTGCTCTTCTATTTGGGTAAAACCCTCCAATAATTCCAAGAAAGCAGTTTGAATAGATGGAAATTGAATTAATAGAAACTATGAGGCTACCCACATGGTATAGTCAAATCAGCAAAGTGAAAAAGAAAGACAGTCTCTGCCTTGGGTGGCAATTTTCAGAGACGTATGTCTTTAAGTTGGGTAGAGCCAGCTTATTAGCAGTGAGAGATTTTCTCTCTAATTGGGTACGGCTGGAAACTCCCCTGAGCTCCAAAGTTTAAACACCCCCGGGGAACCTGTCTGTGCTGGGTGGAGGCTGGGTTAAGGTCAGGAGGTAAGTACTAACTTAAAAATTCCTTTATTTCTTAAAGCATTTGAGTGACTATTTATAGTGAAGCTACTTACAAGTTTATCAGGGCACCTGCTGGGGTAATGTAAATTCTCTGCTCTCTTTAGTTTGTGTGCCAGGTAGACTAAGCATGGCTCGATAGTTACTCACCAGCTGGTAACTGCAGGAGAGAGAAAGCAAGAGAAAGACGGTTTTTAACCAGGAAATGAATCCTGCGGTGCAGTTTGGAGCTCAGTGAGGCAGCTGTAAAACCACCGAGGGGACAAAGTGTGGGAAGGCAAAGGTGGGTGGGAGAACACAGTGCCAGCCTTTAGCACCGTGGTGGTTTCTTCTGGGTTGGAGCAGGAAAGCTGCCTGTTTGGTACGCTGGACTCTGTTTCCAGCTCTGGGGCTAAGGGGCACTTCACAGTGAATGCAGATAATGCTATTTCTGAAAGACCATCCCCTCTTATGTCACTGAGAAGCATCCTCGGAGAAATTCAGGACAGGCATGTCATTAAGGCTCACTAGGAAATAGGATGGAAATATGGAGTTTAGACAAAAACATAAAAAACATTTGTATATAGACAAATTTTGTGTTGAGGTCTTTGCTAAATATTAATTAAGGCTAAAAGTAGTGCACGCAAGATGCAGTTACTTATTTGGCTACAGCATAAATTCCTGGTGTGAACCAATTCTTCAGCAGTGTCTGGGCTAGTGCAGCATTCCAAAAATGCCCTGGATGGTGATGTGTTTTTGCTATGGCAATCAGGTATTGCTTAGGTGAAATAGGAAAGTTTTCTAGATCTGCTCTCTATATTCCCTGGCAGTCTTTGATCACTTCATAACTTTCGCAAGAGTCCATTTCTTCAGCAGGAACAGTCAAATATATCTTTTCAGGAGTGGGCAATACCGGGTCTGACCCTTGGACTGTAATCCCAGTGGTTCATACAGCTGTTGTGCTGTGGCTTTAGTGGCAACGTCTGTTAGACTATTTCTTATCTCTGCTTTTGTCCTTCTGCCAGCATGGGCTGGCTGATGAATGATGGCAAGTTCTCCAGCAATGGTATAGCTTTTAACAGGTCTGTAACTTGTGGAGCATTTTATATTTTACTTCCACTAGAAGTTATAAACCTATGCAACTTCCATAACTGCTCAGTAGCATGGCATACTCCAAATGCGTATTGAGGCTCAGCATAAATATTTACAGTCTTTTCTTTGGCCAGCTGATAGATCTTTGTTAATGCAATTAATTCAGCTGCTTGTGCACTCAGCTTCAAACTGAGTGGTGAAGCCTTCACTACTTCATTCACAATAGTTACTGAATAACCTGTAACCCAGTTGCTGCTCAGAATTATGAGGACAAATGGTTCCAGACTGGGATTTAGAAATGGCACGTCTGTTAAACCTTCTTGAGTCTTTTCAGCTTCAGGGGTGGTTACGACAGAGTTGTGATGTGGAGTTCCTTCCCCAGGTGAAGGGAGCAGAGTAGCAGGGTTCAGCATGTTAGTTACCATCCCAGAGACTATTCCTTGCCCTTCTTGTACGAACTAGGTAAAGGGTTTACTGTAGGCTAGCAGCCCCAGGGCAGGTGCAGCTTGCTTGAATGTCTTTACCTTGTCTGTTGTCCAGTGAATGGCTTCTGCAGCATCTTGAGCAATAATCTGTATCAGGGGTTTTGCCATTTCCTCAAAAGCAGCTATCCAGGGGTGGCAGAATCCTACAGCTCCTAAAAAGGCTTCCATTTGTTCTAGTAACGGGTCAGGGAAGATTTTGAATGGGTTTAATACGGTTTTCAGATAAACGCTGCTTCTCTTGTTGGAGAATGTAACCCAGGTAGTCTGCATTTCCCTTAAAAACATTGTAACTTACGTGGAGAGGCCCGATGGCCCTTTTCGGCTAAGGCAAACAGTAAGGAACGGGCGTCAGCTATACAAGATTCCTTGGCTGCTAATAAATCATCAACATACTGTATCAGAAACAGACTTTTTTTTTTTTTAAACACAACATCCTGCAAATATTACTAAAATTTTGTAAGTTGAGGCTTGTATCTGCCCACCTTTAGGAAATCTCAACTGTCAGCAGACACATAGGAACGGGCAACTAAACCGAGCCCTCAGGACAAGACTTGGACCCAGGCACCGAAATGTAGCTGTCTGTCTGTGAGCTACATGTGTCAGGTCCCTGTATAGTCAATGGAGATGCTTTCAGTGGATCTAAACCCTTGTTTTTTTGCAAAGTCTCCTCAAGCTTATTTTCTGTGTCAGAAGCTTAAGACAATTAAAATCTGCTTACAGCTGACAGAGTTATTAATTACAAAAAAAAAATGACAGGTTTTTATTCTCCATGTGTCATTGTTCTTCTCACATAATTTAATGCCATATAGAATTTCTCGTTCACGTAAAATGATACTTAAGGCTTTTCACTCCATCTGCTTTGTTCTGCGAACAATAGATAAATTTTCCGAGAAAATTAAGTTTCACATTCTTGGTATTGCAGTCTGCCTTTTTTAGTTAAAGGAAAGGTCTTATTTACTGTAAGTTTCTGGAGGTTACAAGTTGGAGCGATGTGTGTTGAAATGATAGAGATGCAATGGATCTGAGAAGTACGATAATGAAAGAGGCACTAGTTAGCTGTTGTGAACTACGTAGATAAGCTGCACTGCCATACAGTGAAAGCTGTACGCACAACAGGCAGAAGTTAATAAACCCACTGTCTTAGAGGCAAAACATTGTAATTAGCAACTTTAGAACTGAAGGTGATCATTTTTTCCTTTATGTGCATTTGGATTATATTGTCTAAATTGCCCAAAATATCCCCATTTGTTGTAGTAACATGACTTGGTTCTTACCAGGATTGCTCAAGGGAGAACTCTCAATCTGATTGTTCTTTAAGATCAAGTTTTGGCAAAATACATTCCAAATGTACTTAAAATAAAGTACACTTGCAAAAGCACTATGACTTGAAGAAAACACATCACTAGAGCGTAGTGAACCTGATTCAAATGGGAAATGTCATGTGGATGCAAAGTGTGACAGATGTAATGTTGCAGCTCCGGCTTTTAACTCTCAGAAAACTGGGGTCGTCTGTAAAAATATTTTTTTAAATCAGGCGCTCTACACTGGTTTCTGAGCCATTAGGACATGATTAGGATACCCATTTTTAAGCTTTTTTTCTCCCAATCATCAGTGTATGATACTACCATCTTTGTGAATGGGGAACGCTAAGTCCTATTTTTTTCCTTAGCAATTAGGGCAACGGAGCACAGAGAAATCAAGGCCTGAACTTGCAAATGCTTACACTTAAGTGTCAGCACAAATAGTCCCGCTGGTTGTCCCTATGTATGAAACAGCTCAATACAGACGCGCTGACTCTGCTACGCGCTGTGGTGCTGACGGTGCAGAGAGCGGGGCTGTTACAGCAAGCTTCAGACAGCCTCCGATGGGACCGTCCACTGGGCGTGCAGGTCCCCGGTGCCCTGGGGATACTTTTGGGGCCACCTGAAGCCAGTGCAGCTAGGTTCCAGGTCTGGCTTTGAGGGACACCTCAAAGCTGCCGTAAGCAGGACGGAAACAAACTGTAGCCAGTCAACAGGACCACCAAGGAAGCTCAGCCTGTTTCATGGAATAAAGGGAATATTAACAATTCGTTTGCCCCTACTGGAGGAAAGAAGTGGATGGCGGTTGATGCTGCAAAATGTGCTCCAACATCTGGTGAACAAAGCTAGGCAAAGTTCAGCTTACCAGTAAAACATGTTTTCCTTTTCTTTTAATCTTTTCAACGAGGATGACAGCAATGAAGGGTGGATGAGTAACTTCCCTGAGGATGCGGTAGGGTTTTTCAGTGGTTTTGTACAATTGTTTTAAAATGCAGCAAGGTTCCCCCTGTAGCTCGGGACTCATACCACTTGTTTAAACATGTCTGTCTTTGCTTATAATCATAACAAACCTCCCTAGTAGCCCTGGGGAAGGCTTTACAGATCCACATGTCTTTCCAAACAGCACAGCACAGGCTGGTTGGTGGCACTGATCCATCTCTCATTTTATGTTTTAAACCAGATGAAGTTTAAACTTGAACAGGTGTAGTGAGAATACAAGTCTCTCTCTCCTCTCAAAATAATGGTACTTACACCAGTTTTATGACACTGTTTTCTGCTTAATATTTTTCAGGGAAGCACAGAAGCATGTCAGGGAAGCCCAGGCTTACCTACCTTAATGGAAGGGGGCGAATGGAGCCCGTACGATGGCTGTTGGCAGCAGCTGGCGTGGAGGTTAGTTGACGCTCGGTTTAACATGCACACGGAGGATAAACGGCTACAAGAGGGTGTCTAAATTCATTTGGTCAGTGGCACTGCATGTTTGTAACTACGTTGTTCTGTGGTTAGTATTCGGGATGCAAACGCAGCGGAGCTTGGAGTTTATTAGAGATACTATGAGTCCCCTGAACTCCCATGAATCGTCATGAGTCAAAATGGGGATTTACTTAAAGGCCCTTAATTAATCTGTTTTTCAGCTGTGTGAAACCCACCTTAATTCAGTCTTATTTAGTTTGCAGTTACAATGTGGATAAACAAGAGTGTTGTTGACTTACATGCCCTGCCTTGGGGTTAGAGTTGATTTACCTTGCGCTTTCCTTTGCGCTGGCTGCAACTTGTCTTCCTCCTGTGGATGTCTGTACTTGGTTTCTACCCGCACTTAGGTTATTTCAGAATCGGTGCCTTGAGGCAGAAGTGGCCAGGCCCTTCTGTTCCTCCCCAGCTGCGAGGATGTGTGGGTGACCCTCAGGATACCTGCGGCTAACCAGTGCAGCTGAAGATCCAGCCCATTATCTGTTGCTTGGTTCGGTCGTTCTGCACGTGGTTATGTGCAGTCACTTACAGAAGAAAAATGTTCAAATATGGCAATGTAACACTACTCTCTCTCCTTTTCCAGTTTGAAGAAATTTTTTTGGAGACAAGACAGCAGTATGAAAAGTTAATCAAAGGTAAGTACCCCAAGGCTTAGTCCCTCAAAAATTTGCTCCAATTTAGCTAAGTGTGTGGTTTAAAATTAGTTTACTTAAACCAGTGCAAACTTCTAGGTGCACATCTAACATGCTGAAATACTAGTTTGAGTAACCTGTTCTTTCCAGTGCTAAACAGCTCCTATAATTTAAAAGCTATAACTTCTGTGACTGTGTTTATTGCAGTACATTAAATAGGGGTAGCAAACATTCCTATTTAATGCAACTTAATTGTCTATGCTGTTGAACTGTTAGCGTGGTTCCTGACATATCTTTCGTCCAGGGAAAATCGCACTCCCCGAAGCAATTCCTAGGCATCATTTGTGAGTTGTCCCAGGCCAAGGGCCGTTTCCAAGATGTCATTTAGATGTGACCATCATGGTCTATAGACAAAGTGAGCTGAATAGAGTGCATGTGGCCAGTCTGTGCTAGCTGGCCTGAGCTGTTGTTGAGTTGACTAGTACAGATGTACCTGTATGTTGGTTCTGAACTTCAGTGAGATAAGCCTCTAAGTGAAAGGCCTGCATGACACCAAAATCCCCAGGAAAGCAAGTTTTCCTTTGTGCTAGGCTCTGTGTCAACACACGAGTGTCAGTCCTAAGCAGGATAAACCTGAGCCATGAAACTTCCCCCAGCTGAAAAACAGGGAGCCAGTGGGGAGACGCAGAAAGTCTTACGTGGTCAAAGCAGCAAGCCACAAAGGCTTCATGTCAACCTTGGGTGCGAGATCAGTTCCCAAACACCAGCACATACCCCCAGCCACTGCCCTTGATATTTGGCTGGATGAAATCCAGCAGTGAAGCCCTCCGCAGCCACCCTGGAAGGAGAAGGCCTTGCTGCCGGTGTGGGGAAGGAGTTGGGACTGTGAGGAGCACTAAAGAGTGTACCTGCCCCACAGTTTACCTGCTGCCCAAGACATGTAAGAGAAACCTCACAGCAGGCTGAGCTTGCCAAGACATACTGGAAGCCTTGGAAGAGGACTCGGCAGTATTCTGGCTGCTTGCTTAGAAAGGAAAAGCTGTGTTTAAATAAACTCTCTCAGGAAAGCCAAAATGAACAAAAATAAAAAAGAAGTGGTATCAAGAAGATCAGAATTAAATTTGCAGGTCCAGCTGGCTGGGCATCTGACAATGTCAGAGGGCGGTGCAGTGTAAAGACACCAGTTATAGCTCTAAATACGATAGCTTGGGTACTGAAAGCCCAAATCTGAATTTCCTTCAAAATACTAATTAATCCAGACAGAGCAGCACAATCCTGGATACAGCATCCAAGCTTATCTATATCCAGAGAGAAGAATTAAATGGTGACGAAAAGGATAAGGAAATTTTATAAAGAAGATCAAGGGCTTTTCTATATATATAGAGAGCTTAAGAGGGTGAGAACACAAAGAAAAAGGTGGGGTTTAACACACTGGGTTGAAGAAAGACAAATTAGTTAGTCATCCCGATAAAGGCATCTCTGGAATGCTGCCAGTTGTGCAGGGCAGAACTGAACATGAATAATCCCACATTATCTCTCCCTCTAATTTTTACTTCCCCTGCCCT